>JAXUIC010000040.1:0-87123 GCA_035136125.1 Quercus rubra
CCAAGAATAGGTAAAAATCATAATTAAAACTTCAAAAACAACACCAAAGATTAATATGATCAAGTTCCCACGTTTTTTAGTTTTCTAGGACTTCAAAAATGGCTAGCCAATACCAAGACATCTTCCCATTTAATATCCTTGGAACTTAACAAATTCAATTTAATATCCTGGGAACTTAACAAATTCACACCCTTTTATGGTCAGACCATGCTGGTTGTGGATATGCATGCATTAGCCTCTTCAATTGCTTTGATGACATGGACTAGGCCTTGATTATTCATTTGAGCCCATCTTGGTCCTTTCTAGAATCTGCCCAAATCTCTTGGACAAGCCCATTTAGTGCTTCCTTGAAACGTTGGCTCTAAGTCTTGTAATTGGGCACTAGGAAATGACAATGGGTCTTGTGCAAATTCAGCTCCATTTCCACTTGTATGATCAGCATGTCCAGCTCCTTGGTGTGCATCATTCTCCCCCTCTTGAGAAGGATTTGCCTCAAATCATCACCTACATCAAAAGGAGACAAATCAGCAACATTAAAGCTTGCACTGACACCATACTCACCGGGTAAGTCTATGCTTGTAGGCATTATCATTGATGCGCTCTACTACTTGGAATGGTCCATCACCCCGAGGTAGGAGTTTTGAATGCCTCGTTTCTTTGGAAAACGTTCCTTCCTTAAGTGCAACCAAACCCAATCTCCTGGTTCAAACACTACCTTCTTGCGTCCCTTGTTGGCTTGATGGACATATTGTTGAGTCCTCCTTTCAATGTTCAGCCGTGCCTTTTCATGAATCATCTTTACAAATTCTGCTTTCTTTTTGCCATCTAAGTTCACACATTCACTCAAAGGTAAAGAAGTTCAATCCAAAGGTGACAATGGGTTAAAACCCATAAACAATTTCAAATGGTGAAAACTTAGATGCAGAATGTATAACTTCTATTGTAAGCCAAATTCAACATGTGGCAAACAATCTTCCCAGGTTTTCAAGCTTCTTTTAATGATAGCACGCAACAAGTGAAGACAAAGTTCTATTTACTACTTCAGTTTGCACCATCTCGTTTGTGGATGACAAGTAGTAGAAAACAACAACTTTGGTTCCCAACTTTCCCCACAAAGTTGTTCCAAAAGTAACTCAAAACTTTGCATCTCTTATCAAAAACAATGGTCCTAGGCATACCATGTAGCCTAACAATTCTTTGAAGAATAAATCAGCTATATGTGATGCATCATTAGTTTGTGACATGCAATGAAGTGTGCCATTTTGGAAAATCTATCTACCACCACAAAACTGAATCTCTCCCCCTCTTAGTCCTAGGTAAACCTAAAACAAAATCCATAGAAATATCAGTCCAAGGTTCACTAGGTATTGGCAAAGGGGTGTACAAACCCATGGGGTTTCAACTTAGACTTAGCCTGTTTACACGTGATACACGTCTCACAGATTCTTTCCACATCACGTTTCATATGAGGCCAAAAAAAATGATCATGCAAAATTCCTAAAGTCTTAGCTACACCAAAGTGACCCATCAAACCACCACCATGAGCTTCTCTCACAAGCAATTCACGCAAAGAACACATAGGCACACACAGTTTATTTTCTCGAAACAAAAATCCATCATGCCTATAGAACTTACCAAATGCTACTTTTTCACATGCATTGAACACATCACAAAAATCAGAATCTTGTGCATACAGATCCTTAATGTATTCAAAGCCAAGCATTTTTGTATCTAAAATGGAAAGTAAAGCATACCTTCGGGACAATGCATCAGCCACCACATTTTCCTTACCTTGCTTGTATCTGATCACATAAGGAAATGTTTCAATAAATTCACCCACTTGGCATGGCGTTTGTTCAACCTTTGCTGTCCCTTTCAAATGCTTCAAAGATTCATGATCTGTGTGAATCACAAATTCTTTTGGCCATAGATAGTGTTGCCAATTTTCCAAAGCCCTTACCAAGGCATACATCTCCTTATCATAAGTGGATAATTTAGAGCTGCCCCACCCAACTTTTCACTGAAATAAGCAACTGGACGGCCTTCTTGCATCAAAACAGCTCCAATACCTATTCCTGAAGCATCACACTCAATTTCAAAAGTTTTAGCAAAGTTAGGTAAAACAAGCAAAGGTGCATTAGTTAACTTTTTTCTTTGAGCTGATTAAATGCCTTTTCTTGTTCTTTCCCCCACTTAAACGACACATTTTTCTTGATGACTTCAGTGAGAGGGGCGGCTAAGCTACTAAAATCACGCACAAACCGTCTATAGAAGCTAGCTAAGCCATGGAAACTCCTCACTTGGCTGATTGTTGTAGGCGTTGGCCACTCTTGGATTGCCTTCACCTTTTCCTCGTCCACTTCAATGCCTCCTTTACTAACAACAAAACCAAGAAACACAAGCTTATCTGTACAAAATGTGCACTTTTTGAGGTTAGCAAACAACCTTTCTTTCCTTAGAATTTCCAAAACAGATTTCAAATGCATTACATGTTCTTCCAAATTTTTGCTATAAATTAGGATATCATCAAAATACACAACTACAAATCTGCCAATAAATGCACGCAAAACATGGTTCATCAAACGCATAAATGTGCTCGGAGCATTAGTTAAACCGAAAGGCATTACTAACCACTCATACAAACCATATTTAGTCTTAAAAGCAGTTTTCCAATTCATCACCTTCCTTCATCCTAATCTGGTGATATCCACTCTTAAGATCAATTTTTGTAAAGACACAAGAACCATGTAATTCATCTAGCATATCATCTAATCTAGGAATGGGATGACGATATTTTACCGTTATGTTGTTGATGGCTCGGCAATCGACACACATCCTCCATGTTCCATCCTTCTTAGGAACTAATAACACCGGAACCGCACAAGGACTCATGCTTTCTCGCACATACCCCTTTTCCAATAATTCACCTACTTGCCTCTGAAGTTCCTTGGTCTCCTCAGGATTGCTCCTATAAGCAGGTCGGTTTGGAATTGATGCACCAGGTATGAAATCAATTTGATGTTCAATCCCTCGAATTGGAGGTAAACCATGAGGTACCTCTTCGGGAAGGACATCTTCAAACTCCTGCAAAAGAGAAACAATATTGCTCGGCAATGCACCGGCAAGATCATTAGTACATAAAAGAGCCTCCTTGTATATGAGTACAATAAGGGGCTGGTGTGAAAATAATGCTCTCTTGATCTCACTTTTTTTTGCAATGTAATTGAATTTTTCCTCTCTTGCTCTTATTATGGCCGAATCCCTCTCTTCTTTTTCACTCTGATCACTGTTTTTCTCTCCTTTTTTTTTTAAACTCTTTTTTTTCAATTTCGGCCTTCCTTTCTTTTTCCTTTTTTTTTTTCATTTGATTTTTGTAACTTCAATTGGTCCTCCCTGACCTGTTTTGGAGTTAATGGCACAAGAGTAATAGGTTGCCCTTTAAGAGTGAAAGAATACTTATTTGTGAATCCATCATGCGAAACCTTCCGATCATACTGCCATGGTCTTCCCAACAATAAATGGCATGCATGCATGGGAACCACATCACATAGCACCTCATCCTCATATTTGCCAATGGATAATGCCACCAACACTTGTCTTGTCACCTTGATTTCGCCACATTCATTCAGCCACTGAAGCCGGTAAGGTTGAGGATGTTTCAGGTAGTTAAGGCCAATTTTTCCACCAAATAAGTGCTGGCTACGTTTGTGCAACTCCCTCCATCGATAATGACACTGCAAACTTTGTTATTTACAAAGCACCGAGTATGAAACAAGTTCTCCCTTTGATTACTTTCTTCCTCCTTAACCTGCACATTGAGGACTCGCCTTGCTACCAATAAATCTCCAACCACAGCATTTTGCTCATCATCGGCATCCTCCAAAGATGGCATGTCATCATCATCTACTTCTTCCTCATTCTCCGACTCAAGCTCTCCTTGAGCATTTATCACCATCACCCTTTTGTTTACACACTGGCTGGCTATGTGTCCCCGCCCTTGACATTTAAAACACTTAATATCACGTGTTTTAGAACTCGAAGCCTCGGTGTTACCTAAAGTGGTCTTTGAGTTGGCACTCTTAGATGGTTCAAATTTTGGCTTATTTTGTAGCTGCTCATCCTTTTTTGGAGCTGTCTTCCATGGACTAGTGGTAGCCATAGGTTGTCCCCTCCTAGCCAATCCCTTTCGTTTGAATTGTTCTTCCACCTTTATGGCTTGATGCACCATATCCGTCAATTCAACATAGTGCTGCATCTCAACTATATCCGCAATCTCACGATTTAACCGTGCAAGAACCTAGCCATGGTGGCTTCCCGGTCCTCTTCTACATTAGCCCGGATCATAGCTACCTCCATCTCCTTATAATACTCATCCACACTCTTGGAACCTTGAGTTAACCTCTGCAACTTTTGATACAATCCCCTATAATAGTGATTGGGTACAAAACGCCTCCTCATAAGCATTTTCATCTCCTCCCAAGTATCCACGGGTGGTTCTCTATTCCTCCTCCTATTAATCAATAATTGATCCCACCAAACAATGGCATAATCAGTAAATTCAATTGCAGCCAATTTAACCTTCTTTATCTCCGAATAGTTGTGACAATCAAACACCATCTCCATTTTAGTTTCCCACTCCAAATAAACTTCAGGATCATTTTTGCCTTGAAAAGATGGGATTTTTAATCTTTATGTTTCCTAAATCATTATCCCTCCTAGGCCTACCCATCCTTGCTTCTCTATTCCCATACCCACGCCCAAACCTGCCCTGGTTCACATATGGCCCATCAACCTCCTCCGACTCCGCTTCTTCCTCAACATTCCGCCATAGAACACGCCCACCTTGCTGCCTATTGGGGTTTTCATGTTGCTGGCCCCTAGGAGTTCCCGCTTCTACCCTATCCAACCTCTCATGAATAGGTTCTAATTCAGCCCTCAACATACGCCTCATCTCCCCTAGCATTGCTTGCATTTGGAGGATCTGATCCGTTGGTGGTTGAAGTCCTTCGGTTCTGTCTTCTTCTTGATTATTGGACATACTTAAAATCTGCAAAACAAAGTTAGAATCCTCACAAGCCCTCCCTTACATGTTTCACTCAAGAATTGATACACTCACACTCGTGTTTTCACTCTAAACGGCTTTTTACCCTCTTATGCTCTCACACACTCTCGCCTTTTTCCACTCTTTTGTGTCTTCTTTAGTTCTTAATCGAACTTCAAGAAACTAATTCAAAATAAACTAGCAGCAATTCAAAATGAGAAACAACCAAAACTCATCAACAAGGTCAAGAACTTGAATAAGGTGAGAAACAAGATTGAAATGAAGAAATTTTCTTACTGGAAATTATGTATTGAAAAATGATATGATTGAGAAATTTTCCTCTTCGTGTACTGAGAAATCTTCTTTTCTTTTCTTTTTTTTTTTTTTTTTTTTTTTTTTTTTTTTTTTTTGGAGCAAGAAACAGGAAATAGAACGAAAATAAAAGATAGTCAAACTTATCTTAGAACCAAAGCTCTGATACCAAAATGATATGAACTTCACCAACAATTGTGATGAAACCCGATAACAATGATGGTTTGGAACCCCAAGATCGTGTAGACAAGATTTGTTGAACCTTGACCCGTCACCTAACCAGATGAAAACCAAGACTACGATAGAATTGAAACGCCACACCAAGAATTCCTAAGAATCTCTCAAGAATCAAAGGTGATAAGTTTGGTTGTTTGAACGCCACAAGCTTAACTTGATAAGTTCAAGAGTTCTTTTAAGAACCAAGAGGATCACAAGACTCACAAGGAGAATAATTTCTGAATACCAAACTATGTTTTTCAAAATTCGTACTACCAGATATATACTTGGAACAACCCTCCAAGAATAGGTAAAAATCATAATTAAAACTTCAAAAACAACACCAAAGATTAATATGATCAAGTTCCCACGTTTTTTTAGTTTTCTAGGACTTCAAAAATGGCTAAATGACTAGAATTAACTTGCCTAGCCAATACCAAGACATCTTCCCATTTAATATCCTTGGAACTTAACAAATTCACATTTAATATCCTTGGAACTTAACAAATTCACACCCTTTTATGGTCAGACCATGCTGGTTGTGAATATGCATGCATTAGCCTCTTCAATTGCTTTGATGACATGGACTAGGCCTTGATTATTATTTGAGCCCATCTTGGTCTTTCTAGAATCTGCCCAAATCTCTTGGACAAGCCCATTTAGTGCTTCCTTGAAACGTTTGGCTCTAAGTCTTGTAATTGGGCCACTAGGAAATGACAATGGGTCTTGTGCAAATTCAGCTCCATTTCCACTTGTATGATCAGCATGTCCAGCTCCTTGGTGTGCATCAGGTTCATTTGAAGCCGAAATAGGACGGAGAAGGCCGAGAAAAACATAAAATAAAAATTATCGTTCCGTTTCGTTCCTGCCCGGCACTAAATAGAAAATTCAAAGAAAATAGTAAAAAAATTCAAAAATTAAAAAACACCATTATGGATTCATTTCAAGAAAAAGAAGGTTGGAAAAAGATGTGAAAGTGTGAAAATAAGAATTATCTTTCCGTTCCGTTCCAACCCGACGCGAAATAGAAAATTCCAAAACAATAGAAAAAAAATTCAAAAAATTAAAAAATACCATTACGGGTTCATTTCAAGCCAATATAGGTCGGAGAAGGCCGAGAAAAACAGAAAATAAAAGTTATCGTTCCGTTTCGTTCCTATCCAGCACTAAACAGAAAATTGAAAAAAAAAAAGCAAAAAAATTCAAAAAATTAAAAAATACCATTATGAATTCATTTCAAACCAAAATAAGTGGGAAAATGATGAGAAAGAGAGAAAATAAAAATTATATTTTCATTCCCTTCTTACCCGACGCATAATAGAAACTTCCAAAAGAATAGTAAAAAAATTCAGAAAATTAAAAAATACCATTATGGCTTCATTTCAATCCAAAATAGGATGGAAGAGGCTGAGAAAAACAGAAAATAAAAGTTATCGTTCCGTTTCATTCCTATCCGGCACTAAATAGAAAATTAAAAAAAAATAGCAAAAAAATTCAAAAAATTAAAGAATACCATTACGGGTTCATTTGAAGCCAAAATAGGGCGGAAAAGGCCGAGAAAAATAGAAAATAAAAATTATAGTTCCGTTTCGTTCCTGCCCGGCACTAAATAGAAAATTCAAAGAAAATAGTAAAAAAATTTAAAAAATTAAAGAATACCATTACGGGTTCATTTGAAGCCAAAATAGGACGGAGAAGGCCGAGAAAAACATAAATAAAAATTATCGTTCCGTTTCGTTCCTGCCCGGCACTAAATAGAAAATTCAAAGAAAATAGTAAAAAAAATTCAAAAAAATAAAAAACACCATTATGGATTCATTTCAAGAAAAAGAAGGTTGGACAAAGATGTGAAAGTGTGAAAATAAGAGTTATCTTTCCGTTCCGTTCCAACCCGACGCGAAATAGAAAATTCCAAAACAATAGCAAAAAAATTCAAAAAATTAAAAAATACCATTACGGGTTCATTTCAAGCCAATATAGGTCGGAGAAGGCCGAGAAAAACAGAAAATAAAAGTTATCGTTCCGTTTCGTTCCTATCCGGCACCTAAACAGAAAATTAAAAAAAAATAGCAAAAAAATTCAAAAATTAAAGAATACCATTACGGGTTCATTTGAAGCCAAAATAGGATGAAAAAGGCCGAGAAAAATAGAAAATAAAAATTATCGTTCCGTTCCGTTCCTACCAGACGCGAAATACAAATTTCGAATAGAATAGCAAAAAAATTAAAAAAATTAAAAAAATACCATTATGGCTTCATTTCAATCCAAAATAGGTCAGAAGAGGCCAAGAAAAACCAAAAATAAAAGTTATCGTTTCGTTTCGTTCCTACCCGGCGCTAAATAGAAAATTAAAAAAAAGTAGCAAAAAAATTCAAAAAATTAAAAAACACATTATGGATTCATATCAAGCCAAAATTGGATGGAAAAGGATGAGAAAGAGCGAAAATAAAAATTATCGTTCCGTTCCGTTCTGTTCCGTTCCAACCCGACGCGAAATAGAAATTTTGAAAAGAATAGCAAAAAAATTCAGAAAATTAAAAAATACCATTATGGCTTCATTTCAGTCCAAAATAGGTTGGAAGAGGGCGAGAAAAACAGAAAACAAAAATCATCGTTCCGTTTCGTTCCTACCCGGCGCTAAGTAGCAAAATAAAAAAAAATAGCAAAAAAATTCCAAAAACTAAAAAACACCGTTATGGATTCATTTCAAGCCAAAATAGGTTGGAAAATGATGAGATGGAGAGAAAATAAAAATTATTGTTCCGTTCCGTTCCATCCCGACGCGAAATAGAAAATTCCAAAACAATAGCAAAAAAATTCAAAAAATTAAAAAATACCATTACGGGTTCATTTCAAGCCAATAAAGGTCGGAAAAGACCGAGAAAAACAGAAAATAAATGTTATCGATCCGTTTCGTTCCTATCCGGCACTAAATAGAAAATTAAAAAAATAGCAAAAAATTCAAAAATTAAAGAATACCATTACGGGTTCATTTCAAGCCAAAATAGGATGGAGAAGGCCGAGAAAAACAGAAAATAAAAATTATCGTTCCGTTTCGTTCCTGCCCGGCACTAAATAGAAAATTCAAAGAAAATAGTAGAAAAATTATAAAAATTAAAAAACACCATTATGGATTCATTTCAAGAAAAAGAAGGTTGGAAAAGATGTGAAAGAGTGAAAATATGAATTATCTTTCCGTTCCGTTCCAACCCGACGCGAAATAGAAAATTCCAAAACAATAGCAAAAAAATTCAAAAAATTAAAAAATACCATTACGGGTTCATTTCAAGCCAATATAGGCCGGAGAAGGCCGAGAAAAACAGAAAATAAAAGTTATCGTTCCGTTTCGTTCCTATCCGGCACTAAACAGAAAATTAAAAAAAAATAGTAAAAATTCAAAAAATTAAAGAATACCATTACGTGTTCATTTGAAGCCAAAATAGGATGAAAAAGGCCGAGAAAAACTGAAAATAAAAATTATCGTTCCGTTCCGTTCCTACCAAACGCGAAATACAAATTTCGAATAGAATAGCAAAAAAATTAAAAAATACCATTATGGCTTCATTTCAATCCAAAATATGTCAGAAGAGGCCAAGAAAAACCAAAAATAAAAATTATCGTTCCGTTTCGTTCCTACCCGGCACTAAATAGAAAGTTAAAAAAAAGTAGCAAAAAAATTCAAAAAATTAAAAAACACATTATGGATTCATATCAAGCCAAAATTGGTTGGAAAAGGATGAGAAAGAGCGAAAATAAAAATTATCGTTCCGTTCCGTTCCGTTACTACCCGACGCGAAATAGAAATTTTGAAAAGAATAGCAAAAAAATTCAGAAAATTAAAAAATACCATTATGGCCTCATTTCAGTCCAAAATAGGTTGGAAGAGGGCGAGAAAAACAGGAAATAAAAATCATCGTTCCGTTTCGTTCCTACCCGGCGCTAAGTAGCAAAATAAAAAAAAATAGCAAAAAAATTCCAAAAACTAAAAAACACCGTTATGGATTCATTTCAAGCCAAAATAGGTTGGAAAATGATGAGATAGAGAGAAAATAAAAATTATTGTTCCGTTCCGTTCCAACCCGAGGCTAAATAGAAAATTCCAAAACAATAGCAAAAAAATTCAAAAAATTAAAAAATACCATTACGGGTTCATTTCAAGCCAACAAAGGTCGGAAAAGGCCGAGAAAAACAGAAAATAAAAGTTATCGATCCGTTTCGTTCCTATCCGGCACTAAATAGAAAATTAAAAAAAATAGCAAAAAAATTCAAAAAATTAAAGAATACCATTACGGGTTCATTTCAAGCCAAAATAGGATGGAGAAGGCCGAGAAAAACAGAAAATAAAAATTATCGTTCCGTTTCGTTCCTGCCCAGCACCAAATAGAAAATTCAAAGAAAATAGTAAAAAAATTCAAAAATTAAAGAATACCATTACGGGTTCATTTGAAGCCAAAATAGGATGGAAAAGGCCGAGAAAAACAGAAAATAAAAATTATCGTTCCGTTTCGTTCCTGCCCGGCACTAAATAGAAAATTCAAAGAAAATAGTAGAAAAATTATAAAAATTAAAAAACACCATTATGGATTCATTTCAAGAAAAAGAAGGTTGGAAAAGATGTGAAAGAGTGAAAATATGAATTATCTTTCCGTTCCGTTCCAACCCGACGCGAAATAGAAAATTCCAAAACATTAGCAAAAAAATTCAAAAAATTAAAAAATACCATTACGGGTTCATTTCAAGCCAATATAGGTCGGAGAAGGCCGAGAAAAACAGAAAATAAAAGTTATCGTTCCGTTTCGTTCCTATCCAGCACTAAACAGAAAATTGAAAAAAATAGCAAAAAAATTCAAAAAATTAAAGTATACCATTACGGGTTCATTTGAAGCCAAAATAGGATGGAAAAGGCCGAGAAAAACAGAAAATAAAAATTATCGTTCCGTTTCGTTCCTACCCGGCGCTAAATAGCAAATTAATAAAAAACAACAAAAAAAATCCAAAAACTAAAAAACATCGTTATGGATTCATTTCAAGCCAAAATAGGTTGGAAAATGATGAGATGGAGAGAAAATAAAAATTATTGTTCCGTTCCGTTCCAACCTGACGCGAAATAGAAAATTCCAAAACAATAGCAAAAAAATTCAGAAAATTAAAAAATACCATTATGGCTTCATTTCAGTCCAAAATAGGTTCGAGGAGGGCGAGAAAAACAGAAAATAAAAATCATCGTTCCGTTTCGTTCCTACCCGGCGCTAAATAGCAAATTAAAAAAAAACAACAAAAAAAATCCAAAAACTAAAAAACACCGTTATGGATTCATTTCAAGCCAAAATAGGTTGGAAAATGATGAGATGGAGAGAAAATAAAAATTATTGTTCCGTTCCGTTCCAACCCGACGCGAAATAGAAAATTCCAAAACAATAGCAAAAAAATTAAAAAAATTAAAAAATACCATTACGGGTTCATTTCAAGCCAATATAGGTCGGAAAAGGCCGAGAAAAATACAAAATAAAAGTTATCGATCCGTTTCGTTCCTATCCGGCACTAAATAGAAAATTAAAAAAAATAGCAAAAAATTCAAAAAATTAAAGAATACCATTACGGGTTCATTTCAAGCCGAAATAGGACGGAAAAGGCCGAGAAAAACAGAAAATAAAAATTATCGTTCCGTTTCGTTCCTGCCCAGCACCAAATAGAAAATTCAAAGAAAATAGTAAAAAAATTCAAAAAATTAAAGAATACCATTACGGGTTCATTTGAAGCCAAAATAGGATGGAAAAGGCCGAGAAAAACAGAAAATAAAAATTATCGTTCCGTGTTGTTCCTGCCCGGTACTAAATAGAAAATTCAAAGAAAATAGTAGAAAAATTCAAAAAATTAAAAAACACCATTATGGATTCATTTCAAGAAAAAGAAGGTTGGAAAAAGATGTGAAAGAGTGAAAATAAGAATTAGCTTTCCGTTCCGTTCCAACCCGACGCGAAATAGAAAATTCCAAAACAATAGCAAAAAAATTCAAAAAATTAAAAAATATCATTACGGGTTCATTTCAAGCCAATATAGGTCAGAGAAGGCCGAGAAAAACAGAAAATAAAAGTTATCGTTCCGTTTCGTTCCTATCCGGCACTAAATAGAAAATTAAAAAAAAATAGCAAAAAAATTCAAAAAATTAAAAAATACCATTATGAATTCATTTCAAACCAAAATAAGTGGGAAAATGATGAGAAAGAGAGAAAATAAAAATTATATTGTCATTCCCTTCTTACCCGACGCATAATAGAAACTTCCAAAAGAATAGTAAAAAAATTCAGAAAATTAAAAAATACCATTATGGCTTCATTTCAATCCAAAATAGGATGGAAGAGGCTGAGAAAAACAGAAAATAAAAGTTATCGTTCCGTTTCGTTCCTATCCGGCACTAAATAGAAAATTAAAAAAAAAAATAGCAAAAAAATTCAAAAAATTAAAGAATACCATTACGGGTTCATTTGAAGCCAAAATAGGACGGAAAAGGCCGAGAAAAATAGAAAATAAAAATTATCGTTCCGTTTCGTTCCTGCCCGGCACTAAATAGAAAATTCAAAGAAAATAGTAAAAAAATTCAAAAAATTAAAGAATACCATTACGGGTTCATTTGAAGCCAAAATAGGACGGAAAAGGCCGAGAAAAACATAAAATAAAAATTATCGTTCCGTTTCGTTCCTGCCCGGCACTAAATAGAAAATTCAAAGAAAATAGTAAAAAAATTCAAAAAATTAAAAAACACCATTATGGATTCATTTCAAGAAAAAGAAGGTTGGAAAAAGATGTGAAAGAGTGAAAATAAGAATTATCTTTCCGTTCCGTTCCAACCCGACACGAAATAGAAAATTCCAAAACAATAGCAAAAAAATTCAAAAAATTAAAAAATACCATTACGGGTTCATTTCAAGCCAATATAGGTCTGAGAAGGCCGAGAAAAACGGAAAATAAAAGTTATCGTTCCGTTTCGTTCCTATCCGGCACTAAACAGAAAATTAAAAAAAAAATAGCAAAAAAATTCAAAAAATTAAAGAATACCATTACGGGTTCATTTGAAGCCAAAATAGGATGGAAAAGGCCGAGAAAAACAGAAAATAAAAATTATCGTTCCGTTACGTTCCTACCAGACGCGAAATACAAATTTCGAAAAGAATAGCAAAAAAATTAAAAAAATTAAAAAATACCATTATGGCTTCATTTCAATCCAAAATAGGTCGGAAGAGGCAAAGAAAAACCAAAAATAAAAATTATCGATCCGTTTCGTTCCTACCCGGCGCTAAATAGAAAATTAAAAAAAAGTAGCAAAAAAATTCAAAAAATTAAAAAACACATTATGGATTCATATCAAGCCAAAATTGGTTGGAAAAGGATGAGAAAGAGCGAAAATAAAAATTATCGTTCCGTTCCGTTCCGTTACTATCCGACGCGAAATAGAAATTTTGAAAAGAATAGCAAAAAAATTCAGAAAATAAAAAATACCTTTATGGCTTTATTTCAGTCCAACATAAGTCGGAAGAGGGCGAGAAAAACAGAAAATAAAAATCATCGTTCCGTTTCGTTCCTACCCGGCGCTAAATAGCAAATTGAAAAAAAATAGCAAAAAAATTCCAAAAACTAAAAAACACCGTTATGGATTCATTTCAAGCCAAAATAGGTTGGAAAATGATGAGATGGAGAGAAAATAAAAATTATTGTTCCGTTTCGTGCCAAGCCGACGCGAAATAGAAAATTCCAAAACAATAGCAAAAAAATTCAAAAAATTAAAAAATACTATTACGGGTTCATTTCAAGCCAATATAGGTCGGAAAAGGCCGAGAAAAACAGAAAATAAAAGTTATCGATCCGTTTCGTTCCTATCCGGCACTAAATAGAAAATTAAAAAAAATAGCAAAAAAATTCAAAAAATTAAAGAATACCAATATGGGTTCATTTGAAGCGAAAATAGGTCGGAAAAGGCCGAGAAAAACAGAAAATAAAAATTATCGTTCCGTTTCGTTCCTGCTCGGCACTAAATAGAAAATTCAAAGAAAATAGTAAAAAAATTCAAAAAATTAAAAAACACCACTATGGATTCATTTCAAGAAAAAGAAGGTTGGAAAAAGATGTGAAAGAGTGAAAATAAAAATTATCTTTTCGTTCCGTTCCAACCCGACGCGAAATAGAAAATTCCAAAACAATAGCAAAAAAATTCAAAAAATTAAAAAATACCATTACGGGTTCATTTCAAGCCAATATAGGTCGGAGAAGGCCGAGAAAAACAGAAAATAAAAGTTATCGTTCCGTTTCGTTCCTATCCGGCACTAAACAGAAAATTGAAAAAAAAATAGCAAAAAAATTCAAAAAATTAAAAAATACCATTATGAATTCATTTCAAACCAAAATAAGTGGGAAAATGATGAGAAAGAGAGAAAATAAAAATTATATTTTCATTCCCTTCTTACCCGACGCATAATAGAAACTTCCAAAAGAATAGTAAAAAAATTCAGAAAATTAAAAAATACCATTACGGGTTCATTTGAAGCCAAAATAGGATGGAAAAGGCCGAGAAAAACAGAAAATAAAAATTATCGTTCCGTTACGTTCCTACCAGACGCGAAATACAAATTTCGAAAAGAATAGCAAAAAAATTAAAAAAATTAAAAAATACCATTATGGCTTCATTTCAATCCAAAATAGGTCGGAAGAGGCAAAGAAAAACCAAAAATAAAAATTATCGATCCGTTTCGTTCCTACCCGGCGCTAAATAGAAAATTAAAAAAAAGTAGCAAAAAAATTCAAAAAATTAAAAAACACATTATGGATTCATATCAAGCCAAAATTGGTTGGAAAAGGATGAGAAAGAGCGAAAATAAAAATTATCGTTCCGTTCCGTTCCGTTACTATCCGACGCGAAATAGAAATTTTGAAAAGAATAGCAAAAAAATTCAGAAAATAAAAAAATACCTTTATGGCTTTATTTCAGTCCAACATAAGTCGGAAGAGGGCGAGAAAAACAGAAAATAAAAATCATCGTTCCGTTTCGTTCCTACCCGGCGCTAAATAGCAAATTGAAAAAAAATAGCAAAAAAATTCCAAAAACTAAAAAACACCGTTATGGATTCATTTCAAGCCAAAATAGGTTGGAAAATGATGAGATGGAGAGAAAATAAAAATTATTGTTCCGTTTCGTGCCAAGCCGACGCGAAATAGAAAATTCCAAAACAATAGCAAAAAAATTCAAAAAATTAAAAAATACTATTACGGGTTCATTTCAAGCCAATATAGGTCGGAAAAGGCCGAGAAAAACAGAAAATAAAAGTTATCGATCCGTTTCGTTCCTATCCGGCACTAAATAGAAAATTAAAAAAAATAGCAAAAAATTAAAAAAATTAAAGAATACCAATATGGGTTCATTTGAAGCGAAAATAGGTCGGAAAAGGCCGAGAAAAACAGAAAATAAAAATTATCGTTCCGTTTCGTTCCTGCTCGGCACTAAATAGAAAATTCAAAGAAAATAGTAAAAAAATTCAAAAAATTAAAAAACACCACTATGGATTCATTTCAAGAAAAAGAAGGTTGGAAAAAGATGTGAAAGAGTGAAAATAAAAATTATCTTTTCGTTCCGTTCCAACCCGACGCGAAATAGAAAATTCCAAAACAATAGCAAAAAAATTCAAAAAATTAAAAAATACCATTACGGGTTCATTTCAAGCCAATATAGGTCGGAGAAGGCCGAGAAAAACAGAAAATAAAAGTTATCGTTCCGTTTCGTTCCTATCCGGCACTAAACAGAAAATTGAAAAAAAAATAGCAAAAAAATTCAAAAAATTAAAAAATACCATTATGAATTCATTTCAAACCAAAATAAGTGGGAAAATGATGAGAAAGAGAGAAAATAAAAATTATATTTTCATTCCCTTCTTACCCGACGCATAATAGAAACTTCCAAAAGAATAGTAAAAAAATTCAGAAAATTAAAAAATACCATTATGGCTTCATTTCAATCCAAAATAGGATGGAAGAGGCTGAGAAAAGCAGAAAATAAAAGTTATCGTTCCGTTTCGTTCCTATCTGGCACTAAATAGAAAATTAAAAAAAAAATAGCAAAAAAATTCAAAAAATTAAAGAATACCATTACGGGTTCATTTCAAGCCGAAATAGGGCGGAAAAGGCCGAGAAAAACAGAAAATAAAAATTATCGTTCCGTTTCGTTCCTACCCAGCACCAAATAGAAAATTCAAAGAAAATAGTAAAAAAATTTAAAAAATTAAAGAATACCATTACGGGTTCATTTGAAGGCAAAATAGGATGGAAAAGGCCGAGAAAAACAGAAAATAAAAATTATCGTTCCGTGTTGTTCCTGCCCGGTACTAAATAGAAAATTCAAAGAAAATAGTAGAAAAATTCAAAAAATTAAAAAACACCATTATGGATTCATTTCAAGAAAAAGAAGGTTGGAAAAAGATGTGAAAGAGTGAAAATAAGAATTAGCTTTCCGTTCCGTTCCAACCCGACGCGAAATAGAAAATTCCAAAACAATAGCAAAAAAATTCAAAAAATTAAAAAATATCATTACGGGTTCATTTCAAGCCAATATAGGTCGGAGAAGGCCGAGAAAAACAGAAAATAAAAGTTATCGTTCCGTTTCGTTCCTATCCGGCACTAAATAGAAAATTAAAAAAAAATAGCAAAAAAATTCAAAAAATTCAAAAATACCATTATGAATTCATTTCAAACCAAAATAAGAGGGAAAATGATGAGAAAGAGAGAAAATAAAAATTATATTGTCATTCCCTTCTTACCCGACGCATAATAGAAACTTCCAAAAGAATAGTAAAAAAATTCAGAAAATTAAAAAATACCATTATGGCTTCATTTCAATCCAAAATAGGATGGAAGAGGCTGAGAAAAACAGAAAATAAAAGTTATCGTTCCGTTTCGTTCCTATCCGGCACTAAATAGAAAATTAAAAAAAAAATAGCAAAAAAATTCAAAAAATTAAAGAATACCATTACGGGTTCATTTGAAGCCAAAATAGGTCGGAAAAGGCCAAGAAAAATAGAAAATAAAAATTATCGTTCCGTTTCGTTCCTGCCCGGCACTAAATAGAAAATTCAAAGAAAATAGTAAAAAAATTCAAAAAATTAAAGAATACCATTACGGGTTCATTTGAAGCCAAAATAGGACGGAAAAGGCCGAGAAAAACATAAAATAAAAATTATCGTTCCGTTTCGTTCCTGCCCGGCACTAAATAGAAAATTCAAAGAAAATAGTAAAAAAATTCAAAAAATTAAAAAACACCATTATGGATTCATTTCAAGAAAAAGAAGGTTGGAAAAAGATGTGAAAGAGTGAAAATAAGAATTATCTTTCCGTTCCGTTCCAACCCGACACGAAATAGAAAATTCCAAAACAATAGCAAAAAAATTCAAAAAATTAAAAAATACCATTACGGGTTCATTTCAAGCCAATATTGGTCTGAGAAGGCC
Source organism: Quercus rubra (assembly GCA_035136125.1). Lineage (NCBI taxonomy): Eukaryota > Viridiplantae > Streptophyta > Magnoliopsida > Fagales > Fagaceae > Quercus > Quercus rubra. The sequence continues at coordinate 17,056 of JAXUIC010000040.1, forward strand.
GAGAAAAACGGAAAATAAAAGTTATCGTTCCGTTTCGTTCCTATCCGGCACTAAACAGAAAATTAAAAAAAAATAGCAAAAAAATTCAAAAAATTAAAGAATACCATTACGGGTTCATTTGAAGCCAAAATAGGATGGAAAAGGCCGAGAAAAACAGAAAATAAAAATTATCGTTCCGTTACGTTCCTACCAGACGCGAAATACAAATTTCGAAAAGAATAGCAAAAAAATTAAAAAAATTAAAAAATACCATTATGGCTTCATTTCAATCCAAAATAGGTCGGAAGAGGCCAAGAAAAACCAAAACTAAAAATTATCGATCCGTTTCGTTCCTACCCGGCGCTAAATAGAAAATTCCAAAACAATAGCAAAAAAATTCAAAAAATTAAAAAATACCATTACGGGTTCATTTCAAGCCAAAATTGGTTGGAAAAGGATGAGAAAGAGCGAAAATAAAAATTATCGTTCCGTTCCGTTCCGTTACTATCCGACGCGAAATAGAAATTTTGAAAAGAATAGCAAAAAAATTCAGAAAATTAAAAAATACCATTATGGCTTCATTTCAGTCCAAAATAGGTTGGAAGAGGGCGAGAAAAACAGAAACTAAAAATCGTCGTTCCGTTTCGTTCCTACCCGGCGCTAAACAGCAAATTAAAAAAAAACAAAAAAAAAATCCAAAAACTAAAAAACACCGTTATGGATTCATTTCAAGCCAAAATAGGTTGGAAAATGATGAGATGGAGAGAAAATAAAAATTATTGTTCCGTTCCGTTCCAACCCGACGCGAAATAGAAAATTCCAAAACAATAGCAAAAAAATTCAAAAAATTAAAAAATACCATTACGGGTTCATTTCAAGCCAATATAGGTCGGAAAAGGCCGAGAAAAATAGAAAATAAAAATTATCGTTCCGTTTCGTTCATGCCCAGCACCAAATAGAAAATTCAAAGAAAATTGTAAAAAAATTCAAAAAATTAAAGAATACCATTACGGGTTCATTTGAAGCCAAAATAGGATGGAAAAGGCCGAGAAAAACAGAAAATGAAAATTATCGTTCCGTTTCGTTCCTGCCCGGCACTAAATAGAAAATTCAAAGAAAATAGTAGAAAAATTCAAAAAATTAAAAAACACCATTATGGATTCATTTCAAGAAAAAGAAGGTTGGAAAAAGATGTGAAAGAGTGAAAATAAGAATTATCTTTCCGTTCCGTTCCAACCCGACGCGAAATAGAAAATTCCAAAACAATAGCAAAAAAATTCAAAAAATTAAAAAATACCATTACGGGTTCATTTCAAGCCAATATAGGTCGGAGAAGGCCGAGAAAAACAGAAAATAAAAGTTATCGTTCCGTTTCGTTCCTATCCAGCACTAAACAGAAAATTGAAAAAAAAATAGCAAAAAAATTAAAAAACTTAAAAAATACCATTATGAATTCATTTCAAACCAAAATAAGTGGGAAAATGATGAGAAAGAGAGAAAATAAAAATTATATTTTCATTCCCTTCTTACCCGACGCATAATAGAAACTTCCAAAAGAATAGTAAAAAAATTCAGAAAATTAAAAAATACCATTATGGCTTCATTTCAATCCAAAATAGGATGGAAGAGGCTGAGAAAAGCAGAAAATAAAAGTTATCGTTCCGTTTCGTTCCTATCTGGCACTAAATAGAAAATTAAAAAAAAAATAGCAAAAAAATTCAAAAAATTAAAGAATACCATTACGGGTTCATTTCAAGCCGAAATAGGGCGGAAAAGGCCGAGAAAAACAGAAAATAAAAATTATCGTTCCGTTTCGTTCCTACCCAGCACCAAATAGAAAATTCAAAGAAAATAGTAAAAAAATTTAAAAAATTAAAGAATACCATTACGGGTTCATTTGAAGGCAAAATAGGATGGAAAAGGCCGAGAAAAACAGAAAATAAAAATTATCGTTCCGTGTTGTTCCTGCCCGGTACTAAATAGAAAATTCAAAGAAAATAGTAGAAAAATTCAAAAAATTAAAAAACACCATTATGGATTCATTTCAAGAAAAAGAAGGTTGGAAAAAGATGTGAAAGAGTGAAAATAAGAATTAGCTTTCCGTTCCGTTCCAACCCGACGCGAAATAGAAAATTCCAAAACAATAGCAAAAAAATTCAAAAAATTAAAAAATATCATTACGGGTTCATTTCAAGCCAATATAGGTCGGAGAAGGCCGAGAAAAACAGAAAATAAAAGTTATCGTTCCGTTTCGTTCCTATCCGGCACTAAATAGAAAATTAAAAAAAAATAGCAAAAAAATTCAAAAAATTCAAAAATACCATTATGAATTCATTTCAAACCAAAATAAGAGGGAAAATGATGAGAAAGAGAGAAAATAAAAATTATATTGTCATTCCCTTCTTACCCGACGCATAATAGAAACTTCCAAAAGAATAGTAAAAAAATTCAGAAAATTAAAAAATACCATTATGGCTTCATTTCAATCCAAAATAGGATGGAAGAGGCTGAGAAAAACAGAAAATAAAAGTTATCGTTCCGTTTCGTTCCTATCCGGCACTAAATAGAAAATTAAAAAAAAAATAGCAAAAAAATTCAAAAAATTAAAGAATACCATTACGGGTTCATTTGAAGCCAAAATAGGTCGGAAAAGGCCAAGAAAAATAGAAAATAAAAATTATCGTTCCGTTTCGTTCCTGCCCGGCACTAAATAGAAAATTCAAAGAAAATAGTAAAAAAATTCAAAAAATTAAAGAATACCATTACGGGTTCATTTGAAGCCAAAATAGGACGGAAAAGGCCGAGAAAAACATAAAATAAAAATTATCGTTCCGTTTCGTTCCTGCCCGGCACTAAATAGAAAATTCAAAGAAAATAGTAAAAAAATTCAAAAAATTAAAAAACACCATTATGGATTCATTTCAAGAAAAAGAAGGTTGGAAAAAGATGTGAAAGAGTGAAAATAAGAATTATCTTTCCGTTCCGTTCCAACCCGACACGAAATAGAAAATTCCAAAACAATAGCAAAAAAATTCAAAAAATTAAAAAATACCATTACGGGTTCATTTCAAGCCAATATTGGTCTGAGAAGGCCGAGAAAAACGGAAAATAAAAGTTATCGTTCCGTTTCGTTCCTATCCGGCACTAAACAGAAAATTAAAAAAAAAATAGCAAAAAAATTCAAAAAATTAAAGAATACCATTACGGGTTCATTTGAAGCCAAAATAGGATGGAAAAGGCCGAGAAAAACAGAAAATAAAAATTATCGTTCCGTTACGTTCCTACCAGACGCGAAATACAAATTTCGAAAAGAATAGCAAAAAAATTAAAAAAATTAAAAAATACCATTATGGCTTCATTTCAATCCAAAATAGGTCGGAAGAGGCCAAGAAAAACCAAAACTAAAAATTATCGATCCGTTTCGTTCCTACCCGGCGCTAAATAGAAAATTCCAAAACAATAGCAAAAAAATTCAAAAAATTAAAAAATACCATTACGGGTTCATTTCAAGCCAAAATTGGTTGGAAAAGGATGAGAAAGAGCGAAAATAAAAATTATCGTTCCGTTCCGTTCCGTTACTATCCGACGCGAAATAGAAATTTTGAAAAGAATAGCAAAAAAATTCAGAAAATTAAAAAATACCATTATGGCTTCATTTCAGTCCAAAATAGGTTGGAAGAGGGCGAGAAAAACAGAAACTAAAAATCGTCGTTCCGTTTCGTTCCTACCCGGCGCTAAACAGCAAATTAAAAAAAAACAAAAAAAAAAATCCAAAAACTAAAAAACACCGTTATGGATTCATTTCAAGCCAAAATAGGTTGGAAAATGATGAGATGGAGAGAAAATAAAAATTATTGTTCCGTTCCGTTCCAACCCGACGCGAAATAGAAAATTCCAAAACAATAGCAAAAAAATTCAAAAAATTAAAAAATACCATTACGGGTTCATTTCAAGCCAATATAGGTCGGAAAAGGCCGAGAAAAATAGAAAATAAAAATTATCGTTCCGTTTCGTTCATGCCCAGCACCAAATAGAAAATTCAAAGAAAATTGTAAAAAAATTCAAAAAATTAAAGAATACCATTACGGGTTCATTTGAAGCCAAAATAGGATGGAAAAGGCCGAGAAAAACAGAAAATGAAAATTATCGTTCCGTTTCGTTCCTGCCCGGCACTAAATAGAAAATTCAAAGAAAATAGTAGAAAAATTCAAAAAATTAAAAAACACCATTATGGATTCATTTCAAGAAAAAGAAGGTTGGAAAAAGATGTGAAAGAGTGAAAATAAGAATTATCTTTCCGTTCCGTTCCAACCCGACGCGAAATAGAAAATTCCAAAACAATAGCAAAAAAATTCAAAAAATTAAAAAATACCATTACGGGTTCATTTCAAGCCAATATAGGTCGGAGAAGGCCGAGAAAAACAGAAAATAAAAGTTATCGTTCCGTTTCGTTCCTATCCAGCACTAAACAGAAAATTGAAAAAAAAATAGCAAAAAAATTAAAAAACTTAAAAAATACCATTATGAATTCATTTCAAACCAAAATAAGTGGGAAAATGATGAGAAAGAGAGAAAATAAAAATTATATTTTCATTCCCTTCTTACCCGACGCATAATAGAAACTTCCAAAAGAATAGTAAAAAAATTCAGAAAATTAAAAAATACCATTATGGCTTCATTTCAATCCAAAATAGGATGGAAGAGGCTGAGAAAAACAGAAAATAAAAGCTATCGTTCCGTTTCGTTCCTATCCGGCACTAAACAGAAAATTAAAAAAAAATAGCAAAAAAATTCAAAAAATTAAAGAATACCATTACGTGTTCATTTGAAGCCAAAATAGGATGAAAAAGGCCGAGAAAAACAGAAAATAAAAATTATCGTTCCGTTTCGTTCCTGCCCGGCACTAAATAGAAAATTCAAAGAAAATAGTAGAAAAATTCAAAAATTTAAGAAACACCATTATGGATTCATTTCAAGAAAAAGAAGGTTGGAAAAAGATGTGAAAGTGTGAAAATAAGAATTATCTTTCCGTTCCGTTCCAACCCGACGCGAAATAGAAAATTCCAAAACAATAGCAAAAAAATTCAAAAAATTAAAAAATACCATTACGGGTTCATTTCAAGCCAATATAGGTCGGAGAAGGCCGAGAAAAACAGAAAATAAAAGTTATCGTTCCGTTTCGTTCCTATCCGGCACTACATAGAAAATTAAAAAAAAAATAGCAAAAAAATTCAAAAAATTAAAGAATACCATTACGGGTTCATTTGAAGTCAAAATAGGTCAAAAAAGGCCGAGAAAAATAGAAAATAAAAATTATCGTTCCGTTTCGTTCCTGCCCGGCACTAAATAGAAAATTCAAAGAAAATAGTAAAAAAATTCAAAAAATTAAAAAATACCATTACGGGTTCATTTGAAGCCAAAATAGGACGGAGAAGGCCGAGAAAAACATAAAATAAAAATTATAGTTCCGTTTCGTTCCTGCCCGGCACTAAATAGAAAATTCAAAGAAAATAGTAAAAAAATTCAAAAAATTAAAAAACACCATTATGGATTCATTTCAAGAAAAAGAAGGTTGGAAAAAGATGTGAAAGTGTGAAAATAAGAATTATCTTTCCGTTCCGTTCCAACCCGACGCGAAATAGAAAATTCCAAAACAATAGCAAAAAAATTCAAAAAATTAAAAAATACCATTACGGGTTCATTTCAAGCCAATATAGGTCGGAGAAGGCCGAGAAAAACAGAAAATAAAAGTTATCGTTCCGTTTCGTTCCTATCTGGCACTAAACAGAAAATTAAAAAAAAATAGCAAAAAAATTCAAAAAATTAAAGCATACCATTACGGGTTCATTTGAAGCCAATATAGGATGAAAAAGGCCGAGAAAAACAGAAAATAAAAATTATCGTTCCGTTCCGTTCCTACCAGACGCGAAATACAAATTTCGAATAGAATAGCAAAAAAATTAAAAAAATTAAAAAATACCATTATGGCTTCATTTCAATCCAAAATAGGTCAGAAGAGGCCAAGAAAAACCAAAAATAAAAATTATCGTTCCGTTTCGTTCCTACCCGGCGCTAAATAGAAAATTAAAAAAAAAGTAGCAAAAAAATTCAAAAAATTAAAAAACACATTATGGATTCATATCAAGCCAAAATTGGTTGGAAAAGGATGAGAAAGAGCGAAAATAAAAATTATCGTTCCGTTCCGTTCCGTTCCAACCCGACGCGAAATAGAAATTTTGAAAAGAATAGCAAAAAAATTCAGAAAATTAAAAAATATCATTATGGCTTCATTTCAGTCCAAAATAGGTTGGAAGAGGGCGAGAAAAACTGGAAATAAAAATCATCGTTCCGTTTCGTTCCTACCCGGCGCTAAGTAGCAAAATAAAAAAAAATAGCAAAAGAATTCCCAAAACTAAAAAACACCGTTATGGATTCATTTCAAGCCAAAATAGGTTGGAAAATGATGAGATAGAGAGAAAATAAAAATTATTGTTCCGTTCCGTTCCAACCCGAGGCTAAATAGAAAATTCCAAAACAATAGCAAAAAAATTCAAAAAATTAAAGAATACCATTACGGGTTCATTTGAAGCCAAAATAGGACGGAGAAGGCCGAGAAAAACATAAAATAAAAATTATCGTTCCGTTTCGTTCCTGCCCGGCACTAATTAGAAAATTCAAAGAAAATAGTAAAAAAATTCAAAAAATTAAAAAACACCATTATGGATTCATTTCAAGAAAAAGAAGGTTGGAAAAAGATGTGAAAGTGTGAAAATAAGAATTATCTTTCCGTTCCGTTCCAACCCGACGCGAAATAGAAAATTCCAAAACAATAGCAAAAAAATTCAAAAAATTAAAAAATACCATTACGGGTTCATTTCAAGCCAATATAGGTCGGAGAAGGCCGAGAAAAACAGAAAATAAAAGTTATCGTTCCGTTTCGTTCCTATCCGGCACTAAACAGAAAATTAAAAACAAAATAGAAAAAAAATTCAAAAAATTAAAGAATACCATTACGGGTTCATTTGAAGCCAAAATAGGAAGAAAAAGGCCGAGAAAAACAGAAAATAAAAATTATCGTTCCGTTCCGTTCCTACCAGACGCGAAATACAAATTTCGAATAGAATAGCAAAAAAATTAAAAAAATTAAAAAATACCATTATCGTTCTGTTTCGTTCCTATCCAGCACTAAACAGAAAATTGAAAAAAATAGCAAAAAAATTCTAAAAATTAAAGAATACCATTACGGGTTCATTTCAAGCCAAAATAGGATGGAGAAGGCCGAGAAAAACAGAAAATAAAAATTATTGTTCCGTTTCGTTCCTGCCCAGCACCAAATAGAAAATTCAAAGAAAATAGTAAAAAAATTCAAAAAATTAAAGAATACCATTACGGGTTCATTTGAAGCTAAAATAGGATGGAAAAGGCCGAGAAAAACAGAAAATAAAAATTATCGTTCCGTTTCGTTCCTACCCGGCGCTAAATAGCAAATTAAAAAAAAACAATAAAAAAAATCCAAAAACTAAAAAACACCATTATGGATTCATTTCAAGCCAAAATAGGTTGGAAAATGATGAGATGGAGAGAAAATAAAAATTATTGTTCCGTTCCGTTCCAACCTGACGCGAAATAGAAAATTCCAAAACAATAGCAAAAAAATTCAGAAAATTAAAAAATACCATTATGGCTTCATTTCAGTCCAAAATAGGTTCGAGGAAGGCGAGAAAAACAGAAAATAAAAATCATCGTTCCGTTTCGTTCCTACCCGGCGCTAAATAGCAAATTAAAAAAAAACAACAAAAAAAATCCAAAAACTAAAAAACACCGTTATGGATTCATTTCAAGCCAAAATAGGTTGGAAAATGATGAGATGGAGAGAAAATAAAAATTATTGTTCCGTTCCGTTCCAACCCGACGCGAAATAGAAAATTCCAAAACAATAGGAAAAAAATTCAAAAAATTAAAAAAATACCATTACGGGTTCATTCCAAGCCAATATAGGACGGAAAAGGCCGAGAAAAATACAAAATAAAAGTTATCGATCCGTTTCGTTCCTATCCGGCACTAAATAGAAAATTAAAAAAAATAGCAAAAAAATTCAAAAAATTAAAGAATACCATTACGGGTTCATTTCAAGCCGAAATAGGACGGAAAAGGCCGAGAAAAACAGAAAATAAAAATTATCGTTCCGTTTCGTTCCTTCCCAGCACCAAATAGAAAATTCAAAGAAAATAGTAAAAAAATTTAAAAAATTAAAGAATACCATTACGGGTTCATTTCAAGCCGAAATAGGACGGAAAAGGCCGAGAAAAACAGAAAATAAAAATTATCGTTCTGTTTCGTTCCTTCCCAGCACCAAATAGAAAATTCAAAGAAAATAGTAAAAAAATTTAAAAAATTAAAGAATACCATTACGGGTTCATTTCAAGCCAAAATAGGATGGAAAAGGCCGAGAAAAACAGAAAATAAAAATTATCGTTCCGTGTTGTTCCTGCCCGGTACTAAATAGAAAATTCAAAGAAAATAGTAGAAAAATTCAAAAAATTAAAAAACACCATTATGGATTCATTTCAAGAAAAAGAAGGTTGGAAAAAGATGTGAAAGAGTGAAAATAAGAATTATCTTTCCGTTCCGTTCCAACCCGACGCGAAATAGAAAATTCCAAAACAATAGGAAAAAAATTCAAAAAATTAAAAAAATACCATTACGGGTTCATTTCAAGCCAATATAGGTTGGAAAAGGCCGAGAAAAATACAAAATAAAAGTTATCGATCCGTTTCGTTCCTATCCGGCACTAAATAGAAAATTAAAAAAAATAGCAAAAAAATTCAAAAAATTAAAGAATACCATTACGGGTTCATTTCAAGCCGAAATAGGACGGAAAAGGCCGAGAAAAACAGAAAATAAAAATTATCGTTCCGTTTCGTTCCTTCCCAGCACCAAATAGAAAATTCAAAGAAAATAGTAAAAAAATTTAAAAAATTAAAGAATACCATTACGGGTTCATTTGAAGCCAAAATAGGATGGAAAAGGCCGAGAAAAACAGAAAATAAAAATTATCGTTCCGTGTTGTTCCTGCCCGGTACTAAATAGAAAATTCAAAGAAAATACTAGAAAAATTCAAAAAATAAAAAAACACCATTATGGATTCATTTCAAGAAAAAGAAGGTTGGAAAAAGATGTGAAAGAGTGAAAATAATAATTATCTTTCCGTTCCGTTCCAACCCGACGCGAAATAGAAAATTCCAAAACAATAGCAAAAAAATTCAAAAAATTAAAAAATATCATTACGGGTTCATTTCAAGCCAATATAGGTCGGAGAAGGCCGAGAAAAACAGAAAATAAAAGTTATCGTTCCGTTTCGTTCCTATCCGGCACTAAATAGAAAATTAAAAAAAAAATAGCAAAAAAATTCAAAAAATTAAAAAATACCATTATGAATTCATTTCAAACCAAAATAAGTGGGAAAATGATGAGAAAGAGAGAAAATAAAAATTATATTGTCATTCCCTTCTTACCCGACGCATAATAGAAACTTCCAAAAGAATAGTAAAAAAATTCAGAAAATTAAAAAATACCATTATGGCTTCATTTCAATCCAAAATAGGATGGAAGAGGCTGAGAAAAACGGAAAATAAAAGTTATCGTTCCGTTTCGTTCCTATCCGGCACTAAATAGAAAATTAAAAAAAAAAATAGCAAAAAAATTCAAAAAATTAAAGAATACCATTACGGGTTCATTTGAAGCCAAAATAGGTCGGAAAAGGCCAAGAAAAATAGAAAATAAAAATTATCGTTCCGTTTCGTTCCTGCCCGGCACTAAATAGAAAATTCAAAGAAAATAGTAAAAAAATTCAAAAAATTAAAGAATACCATTACGGGTTCATTTGAACCCAAAATAGGACGGAAAAGGCCGAGAAAAACATAAAATAAAAATTATCGTTCCGTTTCGTTACTGCCCGGCACTAAATAGAAAATTCAAAGAAAATAGTAAAAAAATTCAAAAAATTAAAAAACCCCATTATGGATTCATTTCAAGAAAAAGAAGGTTGGAAAAAGATGTGAAAGAGTGAAAATAAGAATTATCTTTCCGTTCCGTTCCAACCCGACACGAAATAGAAAATTCCAAAACAATAGCAAAAAAATTCAAAAAATTAAAAAATACCATTACGGGTTCATTTCAAGCCAATATAGGTCGGAGAAGGCCGAGAAAAACGGAAAATAAAAGTTATCGTTCCGTTTCGCTCCTATCCGGCACTAAACAGAAAATTAAAAAAAAAATAACAAAAAAATTCAAAAAATTAAGGAATACCATTACGGGTTCATTTGAAGCCAAAATAGGATGGAAAAGGCCGAGAAAAACAGAAAATAAAAATTATCGTTCCGTTCCGTTCCTACCAGACGCGAAATACAAATTTCGAAAAGAATAGCAAAAAAATTAAAAAAATTAAAAAATACCATTATGGCTTCATTTCAATCCAAAATAGGTCGGAAGAGGCCAAGAAAAACCAAAAATAAAAATTATCGTTCCGTTTCGTTCCTACCCGGCGCTAAATAGAAAATTAAAAAAAAGTAGCAAAAAAATTCAAAAAATTAAAAAACACATTATGGATTCATATCAAGCCAAAATTGGTTGGAAAAGGATGAGAAAGAGCGAAAATAAAAATTATCGTTCCGTTCCATTCCGTTACTATCCGACGTGAAATAGAAATTTTGAAAAGAATAGCGAAAAAATCCAGAAAATAAAAAAATACCTTTATGGCTTTATTTCAGTCCAACATAGGTTGGAAGAGGGCGAGAAAAACAGAAAATAAAAATCATCGTTCCGTTTCGTTCCTACCCGGCGCTAAATAGCAAATTGAAAAAAAATAGCAAAAAAATTCCAAAAACTAAAAAACACCGTTATGGATTCATTTCAAGCCAAAATAGGTTGGAAAATGATGAGATGGAGAGAAAATAAAAATTATTGTTCCGTTCCGTTCCAACCCGACGCGAAATAGAAAATTCCAAAACAATAGCAAAAAAATTCAAAAAATTAAAAAATACCATTATGGCTTCATTTCAATCCAAAATAGGTCGGAAGAGGCCAAGAAAAACCAAAAATAAAAATTATCGTTCCGTTTCGTTCCTATCCGGCGCTAAATAGAAAATTCCAAAACAATAGCAAAAAAATTCAAAAAATTAAAAAATACCATTACGGGTTCATTTCAAGCCAATATAGGACGGAAAAGGCCGAGAAAAACAGAAAATAAAAGTTATCGATCCGTTTCGTTCCTATCCGGCACTAAATAGAAAATTAAAAAAAATAGCAAAAAAATTCAAAAAATTAAAGAATACTAATACGGGTTCATTTGAAGCGAAAATAGGTCGGAAAAGGCCGAGAAAAACAGAAAATAAAAATTATCGTTCCGTTTCGTTTCTGCCCGGCACTAAATAGAAAATTCAAAGAAAATTTTAAAAAAATTCAAAAAATTAAAAAACACCATTATGGATTCATTTCAAGAAAAAGAAGGTTGGAAAAGATGTGAAAGAGTGAAAATAAGAATTATCCTTCCATTCCGTTCCAACCCGACGCGAAATAGAAAATTCCAAAACAATAGCAAAAAAATTCAAAAAATTAAAAAATACCATTACGGGTTCATTTCAAGCCAATATAGGTCGAAGAAGGTCGAGAAAAACAGAAAATAAAAGTTATCGTTCCGTTTCGTTCCTATCCGGCACCAAACAGAAAATTAAAAAAAAAATAGCAAAAAAATTAAAAAAATTAAAAAATACCATTATGAATTCATTTCAAACCAAAATAAGTGGGAAAATGATGAGAAAGAGAGAAAATAAAAATTATATTTTCATTCCCTTCTTACCCGACGCATAATAGAAACTTCCAAAAGAATAGTAAAAAAATTCAGAAAATTAAAAAATACCATTATGGCTTCATTTCAATCCAAAATAGGATGGAAGAGGCTGAGAAAAACAGAAAATAAAAATCATCGTTCCGTTTCGTTCCTTCCCGGCGCTAAATAGCAAATTAAAAAAAAATAGCAAAAAAATTCCAAAAACTAAAAAACACCATTATGGATTCATTTCGAGCCAAAATAGGTTGGAAAATTATGATATGGAGAGAAAATAAAAATTATTGTTCCGTTCCGTTCCTACCCGACGCGAAATAGAAAATTCCAAAACAACAGCAAAAAAATTCAAAATAGGTTGGAAGAGGCCGAGAAAAACAGAAAATAAAAGTTATCGATCCGTTTCGTTCCTATCCGGCACTAAATAGAAAATTAAAAAAAAAAATAGCAAAAAAATTCAAAAAATTAAGAAACACCATTATGGATTCATTTCAAGCTAAAATAGGTTGGAAAAGGGTGAGAAAGTGCGAAAATAAAAATTATCGTTCCGTTCCGTTCCTACCTGAAGCGAAATACAAATTTCGAAAAGAATAGCAAAAAAAATTCAGAAAATTAAAAAATACCATTATGGCTTCATTTCAATCCAAAATAGGTTGGAAGAGGCCGAGAAAAACAGAAAATAAAAGTTATCGATCCGTTTCGTTTCTATCCGGCACTAAACAGAAAATTAAAAAAAATAGCAAAAAAATTTAAAAAATTAAAAAATACCATTATGAATTCATTTCAAACCAAAATAAGCGGGAAAATGATGAGAATGAGAGAAAATAAAAATTATAATTTCGTTCCGTTCCTGCCCGACACATAATAGAAACTTCCAAAGGAACAGTAAAAACATTCAGAAAATTAAAAAATACCATTACGGCTTCATTTCAATCCAAAATAGGTTGGAAGAGGCCAAGAAAAACAGAAAATGAAAGTTATCGATCCGTTTCGTTCCTATCTGGCACTAAATAGAAAATTAAAAAAAAATAGCAAAAACATTCAAAAAATTAAGAAACACCATTATGGATTCATTTCAAGCTAAAATAGGTTGGAAAAGGATGAGAAATAGCGAAAATAAAAATTATCGTTCCGTTCCGTTCCGTTCCTACCACACGCGAAATATAAATTTCGAAAAGAATAGCAAAAAAATTCAGAAAATTAAAAAATACCATTAGGGCTTCATTTCAATCCAAAATAGGTCGGAAGAGGCCAAGAAAAATCAAAAATAAAAATTATCGTTCCGTTTCGTTCCTACCCGGCGCTAAATAGAAAATTAAAAAGAAGAAGCAAAAAAATTAAAAAAATTAAAAAACACATTACGGATTCATTTCAAACCAAAATAAGTGGGAAAATGATGAGAATGAGAGAAAATAAAAATTATAATTTCGTTCCGTTCCTACCCGACACATAATAGAAACTTCCAAAAGAACAGTAAAAAAATTCAGAAAATTAAAAAATACCATTATGGCGTCATTTCAATCCAAAATAGGGTGGAAGAGGCCGAGAAAAACAGAAAATAAAAGTTATTGATCCGTTTCGTTCCTATCCGGCACTAAATAGAAAATTAAAAAAAATAGCAAAAAAATTAAAAAAATTAAAAAATACCATTATGAATTCATTGCAAACCAAAATAAGTTGGAAAAGGATGAGAAAGCGAGAAAATAAAAATTGTAATTTTGTTCCGTTCCTACCCGACGCATAATAGAAACTTCCAAAAGAATAGTAAAAAAATTCAGAAAATTAAAAAATACCATTATAGCTTCATTTCAATCCAAAATAGGTTGGAAGAGGCTGAGAAAAACAGAAAATAAAAGTTATCGATCCGTTTCGTTCCTATCCGGCACTAAATAGAAAATTAAAAAAAAATAGCAAAAAAATTCAAAAAAATTAAAGAATACCATTACGGGTTCATTTGAAGCCAAAATAGGTCGGAAAAGGCCGAGAAGAACAGAAAATAAAAATTATCGTTCCGTTTCGTTCATGCCCGGCACTAAATAGAAAATTCAAATAAAATAGTAAAAAAATTCAAAAAATTAAAAAACACCATTATGGATTCATTTCAAGAAAAAGAAGGTTGGAAAAGGATGTGAAAGAGTGCAAAGAAGAATTATCTTTCCGTTCCGTTCCTACCCGACGCGAAATAGAAAATTCCAAAACAATAGCAAAAAAATTCAAAAAATTTAAAAATACCATTACGAGTTCTTTTCAAGCCAAAATAGGTTGGAAAATGATGAGATGGAGAGAAAATAAAATCTATTGTTCCGTTCCGTTCCTACCCGACGCGAAATAGAAAATTCCAAAACAACAGCAAAAAAATTCAAAAAATCAAAGAATAGCATTACAGGTTCATTTGAAGCCGAAATAGGTCGGACAAGGCCATTCCATTCCTACCCGACGCGAAATACAAATTTCGAAAAGAATATCAAAAAAATTCAGAAAATTAAAAAATACCATTATGGCTTCATTTCAATCCAAAATAGGTTGGAAGAGTCCGAGAAAAACAGAAAATAAAAGTTATCGATCCGTTTCGTTCCTATCCGGCACTAAATAGTAAATTAAAAAAAAGGGATAAAACCTATTTTAGTCCCTACATTTTAACCCGATTCCCATTTTGGTCCCTAACTTTTTTTTTCACCGATTTTAATCCCTATTCTGGAAAACGCGTGTCATTTTTGTCCCTGCCGTTACGTCAGAGACGGAACTCGCACTGCTGGCAAACGGCATTAGTGAAGAAACATTAAAATATTGCCCACTTACGCCACGTGGCTTTCCCGCCCAGCAGTTAGTCACGTGGCACTCTGAAATCACCATGGACTTAACAAAACTAAAACTATGAAAAAAACACCGTAGCCTTAACAAAAACAAAAACATAACCACACTGATTTTACGATCAATCACAAAAAAAAAACCCTAAATCATCAATCACAAAAAACCCTAAATCATCAATCACAAAAAACCCCAAATCAGCCAACACGATCCCTAACCTCTTAGCTAGATAGCTTCAGAGCTTCGTGTAGCAGCTTCGTGTTTGTAAGGTTCGATTTCACTCTGTCTCTCTCTCGTTATGTCTCACTCTCTCTCTCATATGAATGCTCTTTTTAAGTGCTGGGTAATCGGTCTGGGTCTCAATGGGTTTTGAGTATTTAGGAAATTTGAGATGTTTTGTTTTGTTTTTGTTTTTGCTCTGGTTAATCGGTCTGGGTCCCTATTTCACTTTCTCACTCTCTCTCTCTCTGTCTCCCTTTATAGCTGCATTGTTTGGCTGTTGTTGTGTTACTTTTGTTTATAGCTTTTGGTATTGCAGCTGTGTTTGTTTTACTTTTGTATATCAGGGACCACAATATTGACTATGATAATGAAATATTTTTGTTGGTATTTGCATTGTTTGTCTGGGTCCATGTGTTCCCTTTGTCCCCTTTGTCGTATTGTATGTTTTTTAATTTGTTTATTCGTTTGTTAGCCTAACAAAGTATTATTAATTATTAATTTCAGAAAGTGAAAATCTGTCTTCATTTTTTTTTCTTTCCGTGACTTGCATGCAGGATGGACGAGTGTTTTACTCTGCATGTCCACCATGGTGGGCATTTTACATGGGAACCTCAAGCTTATGTGGGAGGGGCAGTTGATATAGTGGATAACTGTGATCCAGATAAGTGGTCAAAAGTAGAGATGGAGAGTATCTGTAGGGATTTTGGGTACACTTCAGTGGATAAGCTATGGTTTAAAATGCCTGGTGTGAACCAAGAGCAGGCACATTTCCATGAGGTGGTTGATGATGATGCTGCTGTGTTTATGACTGACTTGGTGAAGGGATATGGTGACATTCATGTCTTTGTGGAGCATCCAGTGAATGAACCAATTGAGTTACCAATAGAGGATTTAAATCCTTTAACTGTTATACCACCTGGTAGTGAACCAAAAGGAATAAATGAAGATGTGGTTTATTGTGTTAGCAGTGACAGTGAGGTTCAGACTGATCACTTTTATGAGCATGCTGAGTATGAAGAGGATACTGATAATGAGAATGATGATGGAGAGTTTAGAGCTGATTTTTCACAATTTGTAGGCCCTGAGAATGCTGAAACAAATAATGTTGATGTTAATTAGTGTTAATTAGTGTTATTTGTATATTCATTAGCTTGTGATACTTTGGTTACTAACTTATTTCAATTATGGTTTTGAGATATATCTCACTTTCATCAGTGGTGAAGTGTTGTTTGACTTGTGCCATTGGAATTTGCTGCTCTAAGAGCTTGCTGTTCTAAGAGCTTGCTGTTCAATTTGCTGTTCTAAGATATAGTCAGTTTTTATGCTTCTGCAATATTTCTGAGTTGTCATGCACTGATGTGGTGCAGTGCAGGTGCTGAAGTGGTGCAGTGCAGGTGCTGAAGTGGTGCAGTGCAGTGCAGGTGTGTGTGCAGTGCAGTGCTGAAGTGGTGCAGTGTAGGTGTGGAAGTGGTGCAGTGCAATGCAAGTGGGATATATGGGACATATGGGACATACATATGGGATTGTGTCTGATCAGTATTAACAAGTGTTAAGAAGTTATATAGTTAATCATCAGTGTATGGGATATATGGGATCGTGTGTGATCAGTGTTAAGAAGTTAGTTAATGGGGGAATCAGATTTTATAACAGAATTGGGAAATGGATTGTATGGGATATTTGAGAAATTAATATACTACCAAAATGTTCTTCATTCCAATTGTATTTGCAATTCTTCGATAAATATTACTTAGCACTGCACTGTTTATTTGGTCTATTTGAGTGTTGGTCATTCCAATTGTATTTGCACAAACAGCACAACAATGCACATACAGTTCACACAGGCACACAAGGCAAAAACAGTTGACAACAATGCAATAAAAAGTGATGTTCCATTGCTAGTCTCGGATTACAAAGAAGTGGGACACCAAAACACAGGCATTTCCCCACTAATACAAACCAACACAGATTCAGGCCAACACATATCAACACAAAAATCCTGCCAACACCTACAAAAATACACTTGAATTATGGCTTTCTTACACTAACACCTACCCACCTAATGACCCCTTTTCCCCCCACATATTGGCGAACCAAAAAAAGCATTATGCACAGTAGCAGCCCACTTATCAGCAGAGATAGCCCCAGGCAGATGACCAGCCTCTTCTCTCTATTCCTGTAGCCTGCAATGTCAGCTTCAAGGGTTAAAATCCGTTGCCTCTGCTCCGGAATCAGCACCTTGCCACGCTCGCAAATTTCATCATCACGCCATTGAAAAAATCTACACTTGCGTCCAACCTGACACCCATCATATATTCAACCAGAATCATGAAAAACAACAATAAAGACTAAAATCCAAAACTTCTTACAATCACGACATTTCATTTGTGATCCAAAAAAAGAAAACCCCTTTTTATGCTTAAAGAAAACCCATTTTTACTGAACAGAATCTCACTCTGTTTTCTTCCCCACACAGAAAATCAATATAAATTTAAAAAGTGTACAAAGAGATAGTGTATTATATAGATACTAACTTACCCAATAATTTGGACACCCGTAGAACCTTCTTCCAGGATTGTCAGGTGTCCACGAAACAACCAAAACCGGTTTCTGAGAACAGAAGCACTGGGTTGGGCCCCTTTTCCTCAAGCTTCCACTTGATGACAACGAGCTTGATTCCATAAGAGCAGTTGTGAGCGAGGAGCTGAGCTGAGCTGATCGTGGTGAGGAGCTGAGCTGAGTTCGTGGGTAGCGAGGAGATGAGTTGGGATTTCTAATAAATTTGAGGGTTTTGATTTCTGAATTGAGAAGCTGATTATTATATACTTTATAAACTCATGTGAGGGGCACGTGATCTCAGGCGCGGAAAATGGGACTAACTGCTGGGCGGGAAAGCCACGTGGCGTAAGTGGGCAATATTTTAATGTTTCTTCACTAATGCCGTTTGCCAGCAGTGTGAGTTCCGTCTCTGACGTAACGGCAGGGACAAAAATGACACGCGTTTTCCAGAATAGGGATTAAAATCGGTGAAAAAAAAAGTTAGGGACCAAAATGGGAATCGGGTTAAAATGTATGGACTAAAATAGGTTTTATCCCTTTTTATTAATTTGCTATTTAGCGCCGGGTAGGAACGAAACGGAACGATGATTTTTATTTTCTGTTTTTCTCGGCCTCTTCCAACCTATTTTGGATTGAAATGAAGCCATAATGGTATTTTTTAATTTTCTGAATTTTTTTGATATTCTTTTCGAAATTTGTATTTCGCGTCGGGTAGGAATGGAACGGCCTTGTCCGACCTATTTCGGCTTCAAATGAACCTGTAATGCCATTCTTTGATTTTTTGAATTTTTTTGCTATTGTTTTGGAATTTTCTATTTTGCGTCGGGTAGGAACGGATGAGAAAGAGAGAAAATAAAAATTATAATTTCGTTCCGTTCCTACCCGACGCATAATAGAAACTTCCAAAAGAATAGTAAAAAAATTCAGAAAATTAAAAAATACCATTATGGCTTCATTTCAGTACAAAATAGGTTGGAAGAGGCCGAGAAAAACAGAAAATAAAAATCATCGTTCCGTTTCGTTCCTACCCGGCGCTACATAGCAAATTAATAAAAAATAGCAAAAAAATTCCAAAAACTAAAAAACACCGTTATGGATCATTTCAAGCCAAAATAGGTTGGAAAATGATGAGATGGAGAGAAAATAAAAATTAATGTTCCGTTCCGTTCCTACTCGACGGGAAATAAAAAATTCCAAAACAACAGCAAAAAAATTCAAAAAATTAAAGAATACCATTACGGGTTCATTTGAAGCCAAAATAGGTCTGAAAAGGCCGAGAAAAACAGAAAATAAAAATTATCGTTCCATTTCGTTCCTGCCCGGCACTGAATAGAAAATTCAAAGAAAACAGTAAAAAAATTCAAAAAATTAAAAAACACCATTATGGATTCATGTCAAGAAAAGGAAGGTTGGAAAAAGATGTGAAAGAGTGAAAATAAAAATTATCTTTCCGTTCCGTTCCTACCGGACGCGAAACAGAAAATTCCAAAACAATAGCAAAAAAATTAAAAAATACCATTACGGGTTCATTTCAAGCCAAAATAGGTCGGAGAAGGCCGAGAAAAATAGAAAATAAAAGTTATCGATCCGTTTCGTTCCTATCCGGCACTAAACAGAAAATTAAAAAAAAACATAGAAAAAAAATTAAAAAATACCATTATGAATTCGTTTCAAACCAAAATAAGTGGGAAAATGATGAGAAAGAGAGAAAATAAAAATTATAATTTCGTTCCGTTCTTACCCGACGCATAATAGAAACTTCCAAAAGAATAGTAAAAAAATTCAGAAAATTAAAAAATACCATTATATCTTCATTTCAATCCAAAATAGGTTGGAAGAGGCCGAGAAAAACAAAAAATAAAAGTTATCGATCCGTTTCGTTCTTATCCGGCACTAAATAGAAAATTAAAAAAAAAAATAGCAAAAAAATTCAAAAAATTAAGAAACACCATTATGGATTCATTTGTAGCTAAAATAGGTTGGAAAAGGATGAGAAAGAGCGAAAATAAAAATTATCGTTCCGTTCCTACCCAACGCGAAATAGAAATTTTCAAAAGAATAGCAAAAAAATTCAGAAAATTAAAAAATACCATTACGGGTTCATTTCAAGCCAATATAGGCCGGAAAAGACCGAGAAAAACAGAAAATAAAAGTTATCGATCCGTTTCGTTCCTATCCGGCACTAAATAGAAAATTAAAAAAAAATAGTGAAAATATTCAAAAAATTAAAAAACACATTATGGATTCATATCCAGGTAAAATAGGTTGGAAAAGGATGAGAAAGAGCGAAAATAAAAATTATCGTTCCGTTCCTACCCGACGCGAAATAGAAATTTTCAAAAGAATAGCAAAAAAATTCAGAAAATTAAAAAATACCATTATGGCTTCATTTCAGTCCAAAATAGGTAGGGAGAGGCCGAGAAAAACAGAAAATAAAAATCATCGTTCCGTTTCGTTCCTACCCGGCGCTAAATAGCAAATTAAAAAAAAATAGCAAAAAAATTCCAAAAACTAAAAAACACCGTTATGGATTCATTTCAAGCCAAAATAGGTTGGAAAATGATGAGATGGAGAGAAAATAAAAATTATTGTTCCGTTCCGTTCCTACCCGACGCGAAATAGAAAATTCCAAAACAACAGTAAAAAATTCAAAAAATTAAAGAATACCATTACGGGTTCATTTGTAGCCAAAATAGGTCGGAAAAGGCCGAGAAAAACGTAAAATAAAAATTATCGTTCCGTTTCGTTCCTGCCCAGCACTAAATAGAAAAATAAAAAAAATAGCAAAAAAATTCAAAAAATTAAAAAATACCATTATGAATTCATTTCAAACCAAAATAAGTGGGAAAATGATGAGAAAGAGAGAAAATAAAAATTATAATTTCGGTCCGTTCTTACCCGACGCATAATAGAAACTTCCAAAAGAATAGTAAAAAAATTTAGAAAATTAAAAAATACCATTATGGCTTCATTTCAATCCAAAATAGATTGGAAGAGGCCGAGAAAAACAGAAAATAAAAGTTATCGATCCGTTTCGTTCCTATCCGGCACTAAATAGAAAATTAAAAAAAATAGCAAAAAAATTCAAAAAATTAAGAAAGACCAGTATGAATTCATTTCAAGCTAAAATAGGTTGGAAAAGGATGAGAAAGAGCAAAAATAAAAATTATCGTTCCATTCCGTTCCGTTCCTACCCGACGCGAAATTCAAATTTCGAAAAGAATAGCAAAAAAATTCAGAAAATTGAAAAATACCATTATGGCTTCATTTCAATCCAAAATAGATTGGAAGAGGCCGAGAAAAACAGAAAATAAAAGTTATCGATCCGTTTCGTTCCTATCCGGCACTAAATAGAAAATTAAAAAAAATAGCAAAAAAATTCAAAAAATTAAGAAAGACCAGTATGAATTCATTTCAAGCTAAAATAGGTTGGAAAAGGATGAGAAAGAGCGAAAGTAAAAATTATCGTTCCGTTCCGTTCCGTTGCTACCCGACGCGAATTAGAAATTTTCAAAAGAATAGCAAAAAAATTCAGAAAATTAAAAGATACCATTATGGCTTCATTTCAATACCAAATAGGTTGGAAGAGGCCGAGAAAAACAGAAAATAAAAATCATCATTCCGTTTCGTTCCTACCCGGCGCTAAATAGCAAATTAAAAAAAAATAGCCAAAAAATTCCAAAAACTAAAAAACACCGTTATGGATTCATTTCAAAGCAAAATAGGTTGGAAAATTATGAGATGGAGAGAAAAT
Organism: Quercus rubra; assembly: GCA_035136125.1. NCBI lineage: Eukaryota > Viridiplantae > Streptophyta > Magnoliopsida > Fagales > Fagaceae > Quercus > Quercus rubra. Next base: position 38,217 of record JAXUIC010000040.1, read on the forward strand.
GAAAATTAATGTTCCATTCCGTTCCTACCCGACGCGAAATAGAAAATTCCAAAACAACAGCAAAAAAATTCAAAAAATTAAAGAATACCATTACGGGTTCATTTGAAGCCAAAATAGACCGGAAAAGGCCGAGAAAAATAGTAAATAAAAATTATCGTTCCGTTTCGTTCCTGCCCGGCACTAAATAGAAAATTCAAAGAAAATAGTAAAAAAATTCAAAAAATTAAAAAACTTCATTATGGATTCATTTCAAGAAAAAGAAGGTTGGAAAAAGATGTGAAATAGTGAAAATAAGAATTATCTTTCCGTTCCGTTCCTACCCGACGCGAAATAGAAAATTTCAAAACAATAGCAAAAAAATTCAAGAAATTAAAAAATACCATTACGGGTTCATTTCAAGCCAAAATAGGTCGGAGAAGGCCGAGAAAAACAGAAAATAAAAGTTATCGATCCCTTTCGTTCCAATCCGGCACTAAACAGAAAATTAAAAAAAAAATACTAAAAAAATTCAAAAAATTAAAAAATACCATTATGAATTCATTTCAAACCGAAATAAGTGGGAAAAGGATGAGAAAGAGAGAAAATAAAAATTATAATTTCGTTCCGTTCCTACCCGACGCATAATAGAAACTTCCAAAAGAATAGTAAAAAAATTCAGAAAATTTAAAAATACCATTATGGCTTCATTTCAATCCAAAATAGATTGGAAGAGGCCGAGAAAAACAGAAAATAAAAGTTATCGATCCGTTTCGTTCCTATCCGGCACTAAATAGAAAATTAAAAAAAATAGCAAAAAAATTCAAAAAATTAAGAAAGACCAGTATGAATTCATTTCAAGCCAAAATAGGTTGGAAAATGATGAGATGGAGAGAAAATAAAAATTATCGTTCCGTTTCGTTCCTGCCCAGCACTATATAGAAAAATAAAAAAAATAGCAAAAAAATTCAAAAAATTAAAAAATACCATTATGAATTCATTTCAAACCAAAATAAGTGGGAAAATGATGAGAAAGAGAGAAAATAAAAATTATAATTTCGGTCCGTTCTTACCCGACGCATAATAGAAACTTCCAAAAGAATAGTAAAAAAATTTAGAAAATTGAAAAATACCATTATGGCTTCATTTCAATCCAAAATACGTCGGAAGAGGCCAAGAAAAACCAAAAATAAAAATTATCGTTCCGTTTCGTTCCTACCCGGCGCTAAATAGAAAATTAAAAAAAAATAGTAAAAAAATTCAAAAAATTAAAAAACTTCATTATGGATTCATTTCAAGAAAAAGAAGGTTGGAAAAAGATGTGAAATAGTGAAAATAAGAATTATCTTTCCGTTCCGTTCCTACCCGACGCGAAATAGAAAATTCCAAAACAATAGCAAAAAAATTCAAGAAATTAAAAAATACCATTACGGGTTCATTTCAAGCCAAAATAGGTCGGAGAAGGCCGAGAAAAACAGAAAATAAAAGTTATCGATCCCTTTCGTTCCAATCCGGCACTAAACAGAAAATTAAAAAAAAAAATACTAAAAAAATTCAAAAAATTAAAAATACCATTATGAATTCATTTCAAACCGAAATAAGTGGGAAAAGGATGAGAAAGAGAGAAAATAAAAATTATAATTTCGTTCCGTTCCTACCCGACGCATAATAGAAACTTCCAAAAGAATAGTAAAAAAATTCAGAAAATTGAAAAATACCATTATGGCTTCATTTCAATCCAAAATAGATTGGAAGAGGCCGAGAAAAACAGAAAATAAAAGTTATCGATCCGTTTCGTTCCTATCCGGCACTAAATAGAAAATTAAAAAAAATAGCAAAAAAATTCAAAAAATTAAGAAAGACCAGTATGAATTCATTTAAAGCCAAAATAGGTTGGAAAATGATGAGATGGAGAGAAAATAAAAATTATTGTTCCGTTCCGTTCCTACCCGACGCGAAATAGAAAATTCCAAAACAACAGCAAAAAAATTCAAAAAATTAAAGAATACCATTACAGGTTCATTTGTAGCCAAAATAGGTCGGAAAAGGCCGAGAAAAACGTAAAATAAAAATTATCGTTCCGTTTCGTTCCTGCCCAGCACTAAATAGAAAAATAAAAAAAATAGCAAAAAAATTCAAAAAATTAAAAAATACCATTACGAATTCATTTCAAACCAAAATAAGTGGGAAAATGATGAGAAAGAGAGAAAATAAAAATTATAATTTCGATCCGTTCTTACCCGACGCATAATAGAAACTTCCAAAAGAATAGTAAAAAAATTTAGAAAATTAAAAAATACCATTATGGCTTCATTTCAATCCAAAATAGATTGGAAGAGGCCAAGAAAAACAGAAAATAAAAGTTATCGATCCGTTTCGTTCCTATCCGGCACTAAATAGAAAATTAAAAAAAATAGCAAAAAAATTCAAAAAATTAAGAAAGACCAGTATGAATTCATTTCAAGCTAAAATAGGTTGGAAAAGGATGAGAAAGAGCAAAAATAAAAATTATCGTTCCGTTCCGTTCCGTTCCTACCCGACGCGAAATTCAAATTTCGAAAAGAATAGCAAAAAAATTCAGAAAATTGAAAAATTCCATTATGGCTTCATTTCAAGCCAAAATAGGTTGGAAGAGGATGAGAAAGAGCGAAAGTAAAAATTATCGTTCCGTTCCGTTCCGTTGCTACCCGACGCGAAATAGAAATTTTCAAAAGAATAGCAAAAAAATTCAGAAAATTAAAAGATACCATTATGGCTTCATTTCAATACAAAATAGGTTGGAAGAGGCCGAGAAAAACAGAAAATAAAAATCATCATTCCGTTTCGTTCCTACCCGGCGCTAAATAGCAAATTAAAAAAAAATAGCGAAAGAATTCCAAAAACTAAAAAACACCGTTATGGATTCATTTCAAAGCAAAATAGGTTGGAAAATTATGAGATGGAGAGAAAATAAAAATTAATGTTCCATTCCGTTCCTACCCGACGCGAAATAGAAAATTCCAAAACAACAGCAAAAAAATTCAAAAAATTAAAGAATACCATTACGGGTTCATTTGAAGCCAAAATAGACCGGAAAAGGCCGAGAAAAATAGTAAATAGAAATTATCGTTCCGTTTCGTTCCTGCCCGGCACTAAATAGAAAATTCAAAGAAAATAGTAAAAAAATTCAAAAAATTAAAAAACTTCATTATGGATTCATTTCAAGAAAAAGAAGGTTGGAAAAAGATGTGAAATAGTGAAAATAAGAATTATCTTTCCGTTCCGTTCCTACCCGACGCGAAATAGAAAATTCCAAAACAATAGCAAAAAAATTCAAGAAATTAAAAAATACCATTACGGGTTCATTTCAAGCCAAAATAGGTCGGAGAAGGCCGAGAAAAACAGAAAATAAAAGTTATCGATCCGTTTCGTTCCTATCCGGCACTAAACAGAAAATTAGAAAAAAAATAGCAAAAAAATTAAAAAATACCATTATGAATTCGTTTCAAACCAAAATAAGTGGGAAAATGATGAGAAAGAGAGAAAATAAAAATTATAATTTCGGACCGTTCTTACCCGACGCATAATAGAAACTTCCAAAAGAATAGAAAAAATTTTTAGAAAATTAAAAAATACCATTATGGCTTCATTTCAATCCAAAATAGGTTGGAAGAGGCCGAGAAAAAATAGAAAATAAAAGTTATCGATCCGTTTCGTTCCTATCCGGCACTAAATAGAAAATTAAAAAAAATTGCAAAAAAATTCAAAAAATTAAGAAACACCAGTATGGATTCATTTCAAGCTAAAATAGGTTGGAAAATGATGAGAAAGAGCGAAAATAAAAATTATCGTTCCGTTCCGTTCCGTTCCAACTCGACGCGAAATAGAAATTTTCAAAAGAATAGCAAAAAAATTCAGAAAATAAAAAAATACCATTATGGCTTCATTTCTGTCCGAAATAGGTTGGAAGAGGCCGAGAAAAACAGAAAATAAAAATCATCGTTCCGTTTCGTTCCTACCCGGCGCTAAATAGCAAAATAAAAAAAAAATAGCAAAAAAATTCCAAAAACAAAAAAACACCGTTATGGATTCATTTCAAGCCAAAATAGGTTGGAAAATGATGAGATGGAGGGAAAATAAAAATTATTGTTCCGTTCTATTCCCACCCGACGCGAAATAGAAAATTCCAGAACAACAGCAAAAAAATTCAAAAAATTAAAGAATACCATTACAGGTGCATTTGAAGTCAAAATAGGTCGGAAAAGGCCGAGAAAAACAGAAAATAAAAATTATCGTTCCGTTTCAATCCTGCCGGCACTAAATAAAAAATTCAAAGAAAATAGTAAACAAATTCAAAAAATTAAAAAACACCATTATGGATTCATTTCAAGAAAAAGAAGGTTGGAAAAAGATGTGAAAGAGTGAAAATAAGAATTATCTTTCCGTTCCGTTCCTACCCGACGCGAAATAGAAAATTCCAAAACAATAGCAAAAAAATTCAAAAAATTAAAAAAATACCATTACGGGTTCATTTCAAGCCAATATAGGTCGGAAAAGGCCGAGAAAAACGGAAAATAAAAGTTATTGATCCGTTTCGTTCCTATCCGGCACTAAATAGAAAATTAAAAAAAATAGCAAAAAAATTCAGAAAATTAAAAAATTCCATTATGGCTTCATTTCAATCCAAAAGAGGTTGGAAGAGGCTGAGAAAAACAGAAAATAAAAGTTATCGATTCGTTTCGTTCCTATCCGGCACTAAGTAGAAAATTAAAAAAAAAATAGCAAAAAAATTCAAAAAATTAAAGAATACCATTACGGGTTCATTTGAAGCCAAAATATGACGGAAAAGGCCGAGAAAAACAGAAAATAAGAATTATCGTTTCGTTTCGTTCCTGCCTGGCACTAACTAGAAAATTAAAAGAAAATAGTAAAAAATTTCAAAAAATTAAAAAACACCATTATGGATTCATTTCAAGAAAAAGAAGGTTGGAAAAGGATGTGAAAGAGTGAAAATAAGAATTATCTTTCCGTTCCGTTCCTACCCGACGCGAAATAGAAAATTCCAAAACAATAGAAAAAAAATTCAAAAAATTAAAAAATACCATTACGAGTTCATTTCAAGCCGAAATAGGTTGGTGAAGCCCGAGAAAAACAGAAAATAAAAGTTATCGATCTGTTTCGTTCCTATCCGGCACTAAACAGAAAATTAAAAAAAAATAGCAAAAAAATTCAAAAAATTAAAAATACCATTACGAATTCATTTCAAACCAAAATAAGTGGGAAAAGGATGAGAAAGAGAGAAAATAAAAATTATAATTTCGTTCCGTTTCTACCCGACGCATAATAGAAACTTCCAAAAGAATAGTAAAAAAATTCAGAAAATTAAAAAATACCATTATGGCTTCATTTCGGTTCAAAATAGGTTGGAAGAGGCCGAGAAAAACAGAAAATAAAACTCATCGTTCCGTTTCGTTCCTACCCGTCGCTAAATAGCAAATTAAAAAAAAATAGCAAAAAAATTCCAAAAACTAAAAAACACCGTTATAGATTCATTTCAAGGCAAAATTGGTTGGAAAATGATGAGATGGAGAGAAAATAAAAATTAATGTTCCGTTCCGTTCCTACCCGACGAGAAATAGAAAATTCCAAAACAACAGCAAAAAAATACAAAAAATTAAAGAATACCATTACGGGTTCATTTGAAGCCAAAATAGGCCGGAAAAGGCCGAGAAAAATAGAAAATAAAAATTTTCGTTCCTACCCGTCACTAAATAGAAAATTCAAAGAAAATAGTAAAAAAATTCAAAAAATTCAAAAACACCATCATGGATTCATTTCAAGAAAAAGAAGGTTGGAAAAAGATGTGAAAGAGTGAAAATAAGAATTATCTTTCCGTTCAGTTCCTACCCGACGCGAAATAGAAAATTCCAAACAAATAGCAAAAAAATTAAAAAATACCATTACGGGTTCATTTCAAGCCAATATAGGACGGAAAAGGCCGAGAAAAACAGAAAATAAAAGTTATCGATCCGTTTCGTTCCTACCCGTCGCTAAATAGCAAATTAAAAAAAATAGCAAAAAAATTCAAAAAATTAAGAAACACCAGTATGGATTCATTTCAAGCTAAAATAGGTTGGAAAAGGATGAGAAAGAGCGAAAATAAAAATTATCGTTCCGTTCCGTTCCTACCCGACGCGAAATACAAATTTCGAAAAGAATAGCAAAGAAATTCAGAAAATTGAAAAATACCATTATGGCTTCATTTCAATCCAAAATACGTCGGAAGAGGCCAAGAAAAACCAAAAATAAAAATTATCGTTCCGTTTCGTTCCTACCCGGCGCTAAATAGAAAATTAAAAAAAAATAGCAAAAAAATTCGAAAAATTAAAAAACACATTATGGATTCATATCAAGCCAAAATAGGTTGGAAAAGGATGAGAAAGAGTGAAAATAAAAATTATCGTTCCGTTCCGTTCCGTTCCTACCCGACGCGAAATAGAAATTATCAAAAGAGTAGCAAAAAAATTCAGAAAATTAAAAAATCCCATTATGGCTTCATTTCAGTCCAAAATAGGTTGGAGGAGGCCGAGAAAGACAGAAAATAAAAATCATCGTTCAGTTTCGTTCCTACCCGGCGCTAAATAGCAAATGAAAAAAAAAATAGCAAAAAAATTCCAGAAACTAAAAAACACCGTTATGGATTCATTTCAAGCCAAAATAGGTTGGAAAATGATGAGATGGAGAGAAAATAAAAATTATTGTTCCGCTCCGTTTTTACCCGACGCGAAATAGAAAATTCCAAAACAACAGCAAAAAAATTCAAAAAATTAAAGAACACCATTATGGATTCATTTCAAGAAAAAGAAGGTTGGAAAAAGATGTGAAAGAGTGAAAATAAGAATTATCTTTCCGTTCCATTCCTACCCAAAGCGAAATAGAAAATTCCAAAGAAATAGCAAAAAAATTCAAAAAATTAAAAAATACCATTACGGGTTTATTTCAAGCCAATATAGGACGGAAAAGGCCGAGAAAAACAGAAAATAAAAGTTATCGATCCGTTTCGTTCCTAACCGGCACTAAATAGAAAATTAAATAAAACAGCAAAAAAATTCAAAAAATTAAAAAATACCATTATGAATTCATTTCAAATCAAAATAAGTTGGAAAAGGATGAGAATGAGAGAAAATAAAAATTATAATTTCGTTCCGTCCCTACCCGACGCATAATAGAAACTTCCAAAAGAGTAGCAAAACAATTCAGAAAATTAAAAAATACCATTATGGCTTCATTTCAATCCAAAATAGGTTGGAAGAGGCCGAGAAAAACAGAAAATAAAAGTTATCGATCCGTTTCATTCCAATCCGGCACTAAACAGAAAATTAAAAAAAAAATAGTAAAAAAATTCAAAAAATTCAAAAATACCATTATGAATTCATTTCAAACCGAAATAAGTGGGAAAAGGATGAGAAAGAGAGAAAATAAAAATTATACTTTCGTTACGTTCCTACCCGACGCATAATAGAAACTTCCAAAAGAATAGTAAAAAAATTCAGAAAATTAAAAAATACCATTATGGCTTCATTTCAAGCCAAATCAAAAAACTAAGAGGTACCATTACGGGTTCATTTCAAGCCAAAATAGGTCGGAGAAGGCCGAGAAAAACAGAAAATAAAAGTTATCGATCCGTTTCGTTCCTATCCGGCACTAAATAGAAAATTAAAAAAAAATTGCAAAAAAATTCAAAAAATTAAGAAACACCATTATGAATTCATTTCAAGCTAAAATAGGTTGGAAAAGGATGAGAAAGTGCGAAAATAAAAATTATCGTTCCGTTCCGTTCCTACCCGACGCGAAATACAAATTTCGAAAAGAATAGCAAAAAAATTCAGAAAATTCAAAAATACCATTATGGCTTCATTTCAATCCAAAATAGGTCGGAAGAGGCCAAGAAAAACCAAAAATAAAAATTATCGTTCCGTTTCGTTCCTACCCGGCGCTAAATAGAAAATTAAAAAAAAATAGCAAAAAAATTAAAAAAATTAAAAAACACATTATAGATTCATATCAAGCCAAAATAGGTTGGAAAAGGATGTGAAAGAGTGAAAATAAAAATCAATGTCCCATTTCGTTCCTACCCGACGAGAAATAGAAAATTCCAAAACAACAGCAAAAAAATACAAAAAATTAAAGAATACCATTACGGGTTCTTTTGAAGCCAAAATAGGCCGGAAAAGGCCGAGAAAAATAGAAAATAAAAATTTTCGTTCCGTTTCGTTCCTACCCGTCACTAAATAGAAAATTCAAAGAAAATAGTAAAAAAATTCAAAAAATTCAAAAACACCATCATGGATTCATTTCAAGAAAAAGAAGGTTGGAAAAAGATGTGAAAGAGTGAAAATAAGAATTATCTTTCCGTTCAGTTCCTACCCGACGCGAAATAGAAAATTCCAAACAAATAGCAAAAAAATTAAAAAAATTAAAAAATACCATTACGGGTTCATTTCAAGCCAATATAGGACGGAAAAGGCCGAGAAAAACAGAAAATAAAAGTTATCGATCCGTTTCGTTCCTATCCGGCACTAAACAGAAAATTAGAAAAAAAATAGCAAAAAAATTAAAAAATACCATTATGAATTCGTTTCAAACCAAAATAAGTGGGAAAATGATGAGAAAGAGAGAAAATAAAAATTATAATTTCGGACCGTTCTTACCCGACGCATAATAGAAACTTCCAAAAGAATAGAAAAAAATTTTAGAAAATTAAAAAATACCATTATGGCTTCATTTCAATCCAAAATAGGTTGGAAGAGGCCGAGAAAAAATAGAAAATAAAAGTTATCGATCCGTTTCGTTCCTATCCGGCACTAAATAGAAAATTAAAAAAAATTGCAAAAAAATTCAAAAAATTAAGAAACACCAGTATGGATTCATTTCAAGCTAAAATAGGCTGGAAAATGATGAGAAAGAGCGAAAATAAAAATTATCGTTCCGTTCCGTTCCGTTCCAACTCGACGCGAAATAGAAATTTTCAAAAGAATAGCAAAAAAATTCAGAAAATAAAAAAATACCATTATGGCTTCATTTCTGTCCGAAATAGGTTGGAAGAGGCCGAGAAAAACAGAAAATAAAAATCATCGTTCCGTTTCGTTCCTACCCGGCGCTAAATAGCAAAATAAAAAAAAAATAGCAAAAAAATTCCAAAAACAAAAAAACACCGTTATGGATTCATTTCAAGCCAAAATAGGTTGGAAAATGATGAGATGGAGGGAAAATAAAAATTATTGTTCCGTTCTATTCCCACCCGACGCGAAATAGAAAATTCCAGAACAACAGCAAAAAAATTCAAAAAATTAAAGAATACCATTACAGGTGCATTTGAAGTCAAAATAGGTCGGAAAAGGCCGAGAAAAACAGAAAATAAAAATTATCGTTCCGTTTCAATCCTGCCGGCACTAAATAAAAAATTCAAAGAAAATAGTAAACAAATTCAAAAAATTAAAAAACACCATTATGGATTCATTTCAAGAAAAAGAAGGTTGGAAAAAGATGTGAAAGAGTGAAAATAAGAATTATCTTTCCGTTCCGTTCCTACCCGACGCGAAATAGAAAATTCCAAAACAATAGCAAAAAAATTCAAAAAATTAAAAAAATACCATTACGGGTTCATTTCAAGCCAATATAGGTCGGAAAAGGCCGAGAAAAACGGAAAATAAAAGTTATTGATCCGTTTCGTTCCTATCCGGCACTAAATAGAAAATTAAAAAAAATAGCAAAAAAATTCAGAAAATTAAAAAATTCCATTATGGCTTCATTTCAATCCAAAAGAGGTTGGAAGAGGCTGAGAAAAACAGAAAATAAAAGTTATCGATTCGTTTCGTTCCTATCCGGCACTAAGTAGAAAATTAAAAAAAAAATAGCAAAAAAATTCAAAAAATTAAAGAATACCATTACGGGTTCATTTGAAACCAAAATATGACGGAAAAGGCCGAGAAAAACAGAAAATAAGAATTATCGTTTCGTTTCGTTCCTGCCTGGCACTAACTAGAAAATTAAAAGAAAATAGTAAAAAATTTCAAAAAATTAAAAAACACCATTATGGATTCATTTCAAGAAAAAGAAGGTTGGAAAAGGATGTGAAAGAGTGAAAATAAGAATTATCTTTCCGTTCCGTTCCTACCCGACGCGAAATAGAAAATTCCAAAACAATAGAAAAAAAATTCAAAAAATTAAAAAATACCATTACGAGTTCATTTCAAGCCGAAATAGGTTGGTGAAGCCCGAGAAAAACAGAAAATAAAAGTTATCGATCTGTTTCGTTCCTATCCGGCACTAAACAGAAAATTAAAAAAAAATAGCAAAAAAATTCAAAAAATTAAAAATACCATTACGAATTCATTTCAAACCAAAATAAGTGGGAAAAGGATGAGAAAGAGAGAAAATAAAAATTATAATTTCGTTCCGTTTCTACCCGACGCATAATAGAAACTTCCAAAAGAATAGTAAAAAAATTCAGAAAATTAAAAAATACCATTATGGCTTCATTTCGGTTCAAAATAGGTTGGAAGAGGCCGAGAAAAACAGAAAATAAAAATCATCGTTCCGTTTCGTTCCTACCCGTCGCTAAATAGCAAATTAAAAAAAAATAGCAAAAAAATTCCAAAAACTAAAAAACACCGTTATAGATTCATTTCAAGGCAAACTTGGTTGGAAAATGATGAGATGGAGAGAAAATAAAAATTAATGTTCCGTTCCGTTCCTACCCGACGAGAAATAGAAAATTCCAAAACAACAGCAAAAAAATACAAAAAATTAAAGAATACCATTACGGGTTCATTTGAAGCCAAAATAGGCCGGAAAAGGCCGAGAAAAATAGAAAATAAAAATTTTCGTTCCTACCCGTCACTAAATAGAAAATTCAAAGAAAATAGTAAAAAAATTCAAAAAATTCAAAAACACCATCATGGATTCATTTCAAGAAAAAGAAGGTTGGAAAAAGATGTGAAAGAGTGAAAATAAGAATTATCTTTCCGTTCAGTTCCTACCCGACGCGAAATAGAAAATTCCAAACAAATAGCAAAAAAATTAAAAAATACCATTACGGGTTCATTTCAAGCCAATATAGGACGGAAAAGGCCGAGAAAAACAGAAAATAAAAGTTATCGATCCGTTTCGTTCCTATCCGGCACTAAACAGAAAATTAGAAAAAAAATAGCAAAAAAATTAAAAAATACCATTATGAAATCGTTTCAAACCAAAATAAGTGGGAAAATGATGAGAAAGAGAGAAAATAAAAATTATAATTTCGGACCGTTCTTACCCGACGCATAATAGAAACTTCCAAAAGAATAGAAAAAAAATTTAGAAAATTAAAAAATACCATTATGGCTTCATTTCAATCCAAAATAGGTTGGAAGAGGCCGAGAAAAAATAGAAAATAAAAGTTATCGATCCGTTTCGTTCCTATCCGGCACTAAATAGAAAATTAAAAAAAATTGCAAAAAAATTCAAAAAATTAGGAAACACCAGTATGGATTCATTTCAAGCTAAAATAGGTTGGAAAATGATGAGAAAGAGCGAAAATAAAAATTATCGTTCCGTTCCGTTCCGTTCCAACTCGACGCGAAATAGAAATTTTCAAAAGAATAGCAAAAAAATACAGAAAATAAAAAAATACCATTATGGCTTCATTTCTGTCCGAAATAGGTTGGAAGAGGCCGAGAAAAACAGAAAATAAAAATCATCGTTCCGTTTCGTTCCTACCCGGCGCTAAATAGCAAAATAAAAAAAAAATAGCAAAAAAATTCCAAAAACAAAAAAACACCGTTATGGATTCATTTCAAGCCAAAATAGGTTGGAAAATGATGAGATGGAGGGAAAATAAAAATTATTGTTCCGTTCTATTCCCACCCGACGCGAAATAGAAAATTCCAGAACAACAGCAAAAAAATTCAAAAAATTAAAGAATACCATTACAGGTGCATTTGAAGTCAAAATAGGTCGGAAAAGGCCGAGAAAAACAGAAAATAAAAATTATCGTTCCGTTTCGTTCCTGCCGGCACTAAATAAAAAATTCAAAGAAAATAGTAAACAAATTCAAAAAATTAAAAAACACCATTATGGATTCATTTCAAGAAAAAGAAGGTTGGAAAAAGATGTGAAAGAGTGAAAATAAGAATTATCTTTCCGTTCCGTTCCTACCCGACGCGAAATAGAAAATTCCAAAACAATAGCAAAAAAATTCAAAAAATTAAAAAAATACCATTACGGGTTCATTTCAAGCCAATATAGGTCGGAAAAGGCCGAGAAAAACGGAAAATAAAAGTTATTGATCCGTTTCGTTCCTATCCGGCACTAAATAGAAAATTAAAAAAAATAGCAAAAAAATTCAGAAAATTAAAAAATTTCATTATGGCTTCATTTCAATCCAAAAGAGGTTGGAAGAGGCTGAGAAAAACAGAAAATAAAAGTTATCGATTCGTTTCGTTCCTATCCGGCACTAAGTAGAAAATTAAAAAAAAAATAGCAAAAAAATTCAAAAAATTAAAGAATACCATTACGGGTTCATTTGAAGCCAAAATATGACGGAAAAGGCCGAGAAAAACAGAAAATAAGAATTATCGTTTCGTTTCGTTCCTGCCTGGCACTAACTAGAAAATTAAAAGAAAATAGTAAAAAATTTCAAAAAATTAAAAAACACCATTATGGATTCATTTCAAGAAAAAGAAGGTTGGAAAAGGATGTGAAAGAGTGAAAATAAGAATTATCTTTCCGTTCCGTTCCTACCCGACGCGAAATATAAAATTCCAAAACAATAGAAAAAAAATTCAAAAAATTAAAAAATACCATTACGGGTTCATTTCAAGCCGAAATAGGTTGGCGAAGCCCGAGAAAAACAGAAAATAAAAGTTATCGATCCGTTTCGTTCCTATCCGGCTCTAAACAGAAAATTAAAAAAAAATAGCAAAAAAATTCAAAAAATTAAAAATACCATTACGAATTCATTTCAAACCAAAATAAGTGGGAAAAGGATGAGAAAGAGAGAAAATAAAAATTATAATTTCGTTCCGTTTCTACCCGACGCATAATAGAAACTTCCAAAAGAATAGTAAAAAAATTCAGAAAATTAAAAAATACCATTATGGCTTCATTTCGGTTCAAAATAGGTTGGAAGAGGCCGAGAAAAATAGAAAATAAAAATCATCGTTCCGTTTCGTTCCTACCCGTCGCTAAGTAGCAAATTAAAAAAAAATAGCAAAAAAATTCCAAAAACAAAAAAACACCGTTATGGATTCATTTCAAGCCAAAATAGGTTGGAAAATGATGAGATGGAGGGAAAATAAAAATTATTGTTCCGTTCTATTCCCACCCGACGCGAAATAGAAAATTCCAGAACAACAGCAAAAAAATTCAAAAAATTAAAGAATACCATTACAGGTGCATTTGAAGTCAAAATAGGTCGGAAAAGGCCGAGAAAAACAGAAAATAAAAATTATCGTTCCGTTTCGTTCCTGCCGGCACTAAATAAAAAATTCAAAGAAAATAGTAAACAAATTCAAAAAATTAAAAAACACCATTATGGATTCATTTCAAGAAAAAGAAGGTTGGAAAAAGATGTGAAAGAGTGAAAATAAGAATTATCTTTCCGTTCCGTTCCTACCCGACGCGAAATAGAAAATTCCAAAACAATAGCAAAAAAATTCAAAAAATTAAAAAAATACCATTACGGGTTCATTTCAAGCCAATATAGGTCGGAAAAGGCCGAGAAAAACGGAAAATAAAAGTTATTGATCCGTTTCGTTCCTATCCGGCACTAAATAGAAAATTAAAAAAAATAGCAAAAAAATTCAGAAAATTAAAAAATTTCATTATGGCTTCATTTCAATCCAAAAGAGGTTGGAAGAGGCTGAGAAAAACAGAAAATAAAAGTTATCGATTCGTTTCGTTCCTATCCGGCACTAAGTAGAAAATTAAAAAAAAAATAGCAAAAAAATTCAAAAAATTAAAGAATACCATTACGGGTTCATTTGAAGCCAAAATATGACGGAAAAGGCCGAGAAAAACAGAAAATAAGAATTATCGTTTCGTTTCGTTCCTGCCTGGCACTAACTAGAAAATTAAAAGAAAATAGTAAAAAATTTCAAAAAATTAAAAAACACCATTATGGATTCATTTCAAGAAAAAGAAGGTTGGAAAAGGATGTGAAAGAGTGAAAATAAGAATTATCTTTCCGTTCCGTTCCTACCCGACGCGAAATATAAAATTCCAAAACAATAGAAAAAAAATTCAAAAAATTAAAAAATACCATTACGGGTTCATTTCAAGCCGAAATAGGTTGGCGAAGCCCGAGAAAAACAGAAAATAAAAGTTATCGATCCGTTTCGTTCCTATCCGGCTCTAAACAGAAAATTAAAAAAAAATAGCAAAAAAATTCAAAAAATTAAAAATACCATTACGAATTCATTTCAAACCAAAATAAGTGGGAAAAGGATGAGAAAGAGAGAAAATAAAAATTATAATTTCGTTCCGTTTCTACCCGACGCATAATAGAAACTTCCAAAAGAATAGTAAAAAAATTCAGAAAATTAAAAAATACCATTATGGCTTCATTTCGGTTCAAAATAGGTTGGAAGAGGCCGAGAAAAATAGAAAATAAAAATCATCGTTCCGTTTCGTTCCTACCCGTCGCTAAGTAGCAAATTAAAAAAAAATAGCAAAAAAATTCCAAAAACTAAAAAACACCGTTATAGATTCATTTCAAGGCAAAATTGGTTGGAAAATGATGAGATGGAGAGAAAATAAAAATTAATGTTCCGTTCCGTTCCTACCCGACGCGAAATAGAAAATTCCAAAACAACAGCAAAAAAATACAAAAAATTAAAGAATACCATTACGGGTTCATTTGAAGCCAAAATAGGCCGGAAAAAGCCGAGAAAAATAGAAAATAAAAATTTTCGTTCCGTTTCGTTCCTACCCGTCACTAAATAGAAAATTCAAAGAAAATAGTAAAAAAATTTTAAAAATTCAAAAACACCATCATGGATTCATTTCAAGAAAAAGAAGGTTGGAAAAAGATGTGAAAGAGTGAAAATAAGAATTATCTTTCCGTTCCGTTCCTACCCGACGCGAAATAGAAAATTCCAAAACAATAGCAAAAAAATTCAAAAAACTAAAAAATACCATTACGGGTTCATTTCAAGCCAAAATAGGCCGGTGAAGGCCGAGAAAAACCGTAAATAAAAGTTATCGATCCGTTTCGTTCCTATCCGGCACTAAACAGAAAATTAGAAAAAAAATAGCAAAAAAATTAAAAAATACCATTATGAATTCGTTTCAAACCAAAATAAGTGGGAAAATGATGAGAAAGAGAGAAACTAAAAATTATAATTTCGGACCGTTCTTACCCGACGCATAATAGAAACTTCCAAAAGAATAGAAAAAAAATTCAGAAAATTAAAAAATACCATTATGGCTTCATTTCAATTCAAAATAGGTTGGAAGAGGCCGAGAAAAAATAGAAAATAAAAGTTATCGATCCGTTTCGTTCCTATCCGGCACTAAATAGAAAATTAAAAAAAATTGCAAAAAAATTCAAAAAATTAAGAAACACCAGTATGGATTCATTTCAAGCTAAAATAGGTTGGAAAATGATGAGAAAGAGCGAAAATAAGAATTATCGTTCCGTTCCGTTCCGTTCCAACTCGACGCGAAATAGAAATTTTCAAAAGAATAGCAAAAAAATTCAGAAAATAAAAAAATACCCTTATGGCTCCATTTCTGTCCGAAATAGGTTGGAAGAGGCCGAGAAAAACAGAAAATAAAAATCATCGTTCCGTTTCGTTCCTACCCGGAGCTAAATAGCAAATTAAAAAAAAAATAGCAAAAAAATTCCAAAAACAAAAAAACACCGTTATGGATTCATTTCAAGCCAAAATAGGTTGGAAAATGATGAGATGGAGGGAAAATAAAAATTATTGTTCCGTTCTATTCCCACCCGACGCGAAATAGAAAATTCCAGAACAACAGCAAAAAAATTCAAAAAATTAAAGAATACCATTACAGGTGCATTTGAAGTCAAAATAGGTCGGAAAAGGCCGAGAAAAACAGAAAATAAAAATTATCGTTCCGTTTCGTTCCTGCCGGCACTAAATAGAAAATTCAAAGAAAATAGTAAAAAAATTCAAAAAATTAAAAAACACCATTATGGTTTCATTTCAAGAAAAAGAAGGTTGGAAAAAGATGTGAAAGAGTGAAAATAAGAATTATCTTTCCGTTCCGTTCCTACCCGATGCGAAATAGAAAATTCCAAAACAATAGCAAAAAAATTCAAAAAACTAAAAAATACCATTACGGGTTCATTTGAAGCCAAAATAGGCCGGAAAAAGCCGAGAAAAATAGAAAATAAAAATTTTCGTTCCGTTTCGTTCCTACCCGTCACTAAATAGAAAATTGAAAGAAAATAGTAAAAAAATTTTAAAAATTCAAAAACACCATCATGGATTCATTTCAAGAAAAAGAAGGTTGGAAAAAGATGTGAAAGAGTGAAAATAAGAATTATCTTTCCGTTCCGTTCCTACCCGACGCGAAATAGAAAATTCCAAAACAATAGCAAAAAAATTCAAAAAACTAAAAAATACCATTACGGGTTCATTTCAAGCCAATATAGGCCGGAAAAGGCCGAGAAAAACAGAAAATAAAAGTTACCGATCCGTTTCGTTCCTATCCGGCACTAAATAGAAAATTAAAAAAAAAACAGCAAAAAAATTCAAAAAATTAAAAAATACCATTATGAATTCATTTCAAATCAAAATAAGTTGGAAAAGGATGAGAATGAGAGAAAATAAAAATTATAATTTCGTTCCGTCCCTACCCGACGCATAATAGAAACTTCCAAAAGGATAGCAAAATAATTCAAAAAATTAAAAAAATACCATTATGGCTTCATTTCAATCCAAAATAGGTTGGAAGAGGCCGAGAAAAACAGAAAATAAAAGTTATCGATCCGTTTCATTCCTATCCGGCACTAAATAGAAAATTAAAAAAAAAATAGCGAAAAAATTCAAAAAATTAAAGAATACCATTACGGGTTTCTTTGAAGCCAAAATAGGCCGGAAAAGGCCGAGAAAAACAGAAAATAAAAGTTACCGATCCGTTTCGTTCCTATCCGGCACTAAATAGAAAATTAAAAAAAAAACAGTAAAAAAATTCAAAAAATTAAAAAACACCATTATGGATTCATTTCAAACCAAAATAAGTGGGAAAATGATGAGAAAGAGAGAAAATAAAAATTATAATTTCGTTCCGTTCTTGCCCGACGCATAATAGAAACTTCCAAAAGAGTAGTAAAAAAATTCAGAAAATTAAAAAATACCATTATGGCTTCATTTCAATCCAAAATAGGTTGGAAGAGGCCGAGAAAAATAGAAAATAAAAATTATCGATCCGTTTCGTTCCTATCCGGCACTAAATAGAAAATTAAAAAAAATTGTAAAAAAATTCAAAAAATTAAGAAACACCAGTATGGATTCATTTCAAGCTAAAATAGGTTGGAAAATGATGAGAAAGAGCGAAAATAAAAATTATCGTTCCGTTCCGTTCCTACCCGACGCGAAATACAAATTTCGAAAATAATAGCAAAGAAATTCAGAAAATTCAAAAATACCATTATGGCTTCATTTCAATCCAAAATACGTCGGAAGAGGCCAAGAAAAACCAAAAATAAAAATTATCGTTCCGTTTCGTTCCTACCCGGCGCTAAATAGAAAATTAAAAAAAAATAGCAAAAAAATTCAAAAAATTATAAAACACATTATGGATTCATATCAAGCCAAAATAGGTTGGAAAAGGATGAGAAAGAGTGAAAATAAAAATTATCGTTCCGTTCCGTTCCGTTCCTACCCGACGCGAAATAGAAATTTTCAAAAGAGTAGCAAAAAAATTCAGAAAATTAAAAAATGCCATTATGGCTTCATTTAAGTCCAAAATAGGTTGGAAGAGGCCGAGAAAAACAGAAAATAAAAATCATCGTTCCGTTTCGTTCCTACCCGGCGCTAAATAGCAAATTAAAAAAAAAATAGCAAAAAAATTCCAAAAACTAAAAAGCACCGTTATGGATTCATTTCAAGCCAAAATAGGTTGGAAAATGATGAGATGGAGAGAAAATAAAAATTATTGTTCCGTTCCGTTTCTACCCGACGCGAAATAGAAAATTCCAAAACAACAGCAAAAAAATTCAAAAAATTAAAGAATACCATTACAGGTTCATTTGAAGTCAAAATAGGTCGGAAAAGGGCGAGAAAAACAGAAAATAAAAATTATCGTTCCGTTTCGTTCCTGCCCGGCACTAAATAGAAAATTCAAAGAAAATAGTAAAAAAATTCAAAAAATTAAAAAACACCATTATGGATTCATTTCAAGAAAAAGAAGGCTGGAAAAAGATGTGAAAGAGTGAAAATAAGAATTATCTTTCCGTTCCATTCCTACCCGACGCGAAATAGAAAATTCCAAACAAATAGCAAAGAAATTCAAAAAATTAAAAAATACCATTACGGGTTCATTTCAAGCCGAAATAGGTTGACGAAGCCCGAGAAAAACAGAAAATAAAAGTTATCGATCCGTTTCGTTCCTACCCGGCACTAAACAGAAAATTAAAAAAAAATAGCAAAAAAATTCAAAAAATTAAAAATACCATTACGAATTCATTTCAAACCAAAATAAGTGGGAAAAGGATGAGAAAGAGAGAAAATAAAAATTATAATTTCGTTCCGTTTCTACCCGACGCATAATAGAAACTTCCAAAAGAATAGTAAAAAAATTCAGAAAATTAAAAAATACCATTATGGCTTCATTTCAGTTCAAAATAGGTTGGAAGAGGCCAAGAAAAACAGAAAATAAAAATCATCGTTCCGTTTCGTTCCTACCCGTCGCTAAATAGCAAATTAAAAAAAAATAGCATAAAAATTCCAAAAACTAAAAAACACCATTATAGATTCATTTCAAGGCAAAATTGGTTGGAAAATGATGAGATGGAGAGAAAATAAAAATTAATGTTCCGTTCCGTTCCTACTCGAAGCGAAATAGAAAATTCCAAAACAACAGCAAAAAAATTAAAAAAATTAAATAATACCATTACGGGTTCATTTGAAGCCAAAATAGGCCGAAAAAGGCCGAGAAAAATAGAAAATAAAAATTTTCGTTCCGTTTCGTTCCTACCCGTCACTAAATAGAAAATTCAAAGAAAATAGTAAAAAATTAAAAAATTCAAAAACACCATCATGGATTCATTTCTAGAAAAAGAAGGTTGGAAAAATATGTGAAAGAGTGAAAATAAGAATTATCTTTCCGTTCCGTTCGTACCCGACGCGAAATAGAAAATTCCAAAACAATAGCAAAAAAATTCAAAAAACTAAAAAATACCATTACGGGTTCATTTCAAGCCAAAATAGGCCGGGGAAGGCCGAGAAAAACAGAAAATAAAAGTTATCGATCCGTTTCGTTCCTACCCGGCACTAAACAGAAAATTAAAAAAAAAAATAGCAAAAAAATTAAAAAATACCATTATGAATTCGTTTCTAACCAAAATCAGTGGGAAAATGATAAGAAAGAGAGAAAATTAAAATTAAAATTTCGGACCGTTCTTACCCGACGCATAATAGAAACTTCCAAAAGAATAGAAAAAAAATTCAGAAAATTAAAAAATACCATTATGGCTTCATTTCAATCCAAAATAGGTTGGAAGAGGCCGAGAAAAATAGAAAATAAAAGTTATCGATCCGTTTCGTTCCTATCCGGCACTAAATAGAAAATTAAAAAAAATTGCAAAAAAATTCAAAAAATTAAGAAACACCAGTATGGATTCATATCAAGAAAAAGAAGGTTGGAAAAAGATGTGAAAGAGTGAAAATAAGAATTATCTTTCCGTTCCGTTCCTACCAGACGCGAAATAGAAAATTCCAAAACAAATAGCAAAAAAATTCAAAAAATTAAAAAATACCATTACGGGTTCATTTCAAGCCAATATAGGCCGGAAAAGGCCAAGAAAACAGAAAATAAAAGTTATCGATCCGTTTCGTTCCTATCCGGCACTAAATAGAAAATAAAAAAAAACAGCAGAAAAATTCAAAAAATTAAAAAATACCATTATGAATTCATTTCAAACCAAAATAAGTTGGAAAAGGATGAGAAAGAGAGAAAATAAAAATTATAATTTCGTTCCGTCCCTACCCGACGCATAATAGAAACTTCCAAAAGAATAGTAAAAATATTCAGAAAATTAAAAAATACCATTACGGCTTCATTTCAATCCAAAATAGGTTGTAAGAGGCTGAGAAAAACAGAAAATAAAAGTTATCGATCCGTTTCGTTCCTATCCGGCACTAAATAAAAAATTAAAAAAAAATAGCAAAAAAATTCAAAAAATTAAAGAATACCATTACGGGCTCATTTGTAGCCAAAATAGGTCGGAAAAGGCCGAGAAAAACAGAAAATAAAATTTATCGTTCCGTTTCGTTCCTGCCCGGCACTAAATAGAAAATTCAAAGAAAATAGTAAAAAAATTCAAAAAATTAATAAACACCATTACGAATTCATTTCAAGAAAAAGAAGGTTGGAAAAGGATGTGAAAGAGTGAAAATAAGAATTATCTTTCCGTTCCGTTCCTACCCGACGCGAAATAGAAAATTCCAAAACAATAGCAAAAAAAATTCAATAAATTAAAAAATACCATTACGGGTTTATTTCAAGCCAATATAGGCCGGAAAAGGGCAAGAAAAATAGAAAATAAAAGTTATCGATCCATTTCGTTCCTATCCGGCACTAAATAGAAAACTAAAAAAAATAGCAAAAAAATTCAAAAAATAAAAAAATACCACTATAAATTCACTTCAAACCAAAATAAGTTGCAAAAGGCTTAGAAAGAGAGAAAATAAAAATTATAATTTCGTTCCGTTCCTACCCGACGCATAATAGAAACTTCCAAAATAATAGTAAAAAAATTCAGAAAATTAAAAAATACCATTATGGCTTCATTTTAATCCAAAATAGGTCGGAAGAGGCTGAGAAAAATAGAAAATAAAAGATATCGATCCATTTCGTTCCTATCCGACACTAAATAGAAAATTAAAAAAAAATAGCAAAAAAATTCAAAAAATCAAAGAATACCATTACGGGTTCATTTGAAGCAAAAATAAGCCGGAAATGGCCAAGAAAAACGGAAAATAAGAATTATCGTTCCGTTTCTTTCCTACCCGGCACTAAATAGAAAATTCAAAGAAAATAGTAAAAAAATTCAAAAATTAAAAAACACCATTATGGATTCATTTCAAGAAAAAGAAGGTTGGAAAAGGATGTGAAAGAGTGAAAATAAGAATTATCTTTCCGTTCTGTTCTTACCCGACGCGAAATAGAAAATTCCAAAAGAAAAGCAAAAAAATTCCAAAAATTAAAAAATACCATTACGGGTTCATTTCAAGCCAAAATAGGTCAGAGAAGGCCGAGAAAAACAGAAAATAAAAATCATCGTTCCGTTTCGTTCCTACCCGGCACTAAATATAAAATTAAAAAAAAATAGCAAAAAAATTCAAAAAATTAAAAAACACATTATGGATTCATATCAAGCCAAAATAGGTTGGAAAAGGATGAGAAAGAGTGAAAATAAAAATTATCGTTCCGTTCCGTTCCGTTCCTACCCGACGCGAAATAGAAATTTTCAAAAGAGTAGCATAAAAATTCAGAAAATTAAAAAATGCCATTATGGCTTCATTTCAAGCCAAATCAAAAAACTTAGAGGTACCATTACGGGTTCATTTCAAGCCAAAATAGGTCGGGGAAGGCCGAGAAAAACACAAAATAAAAGTTATCGATCCGTTTCGTTCCTATCCGGCACTAAATATAAAATTAAAAAAAAATAGCAAAAAAATTCAAAAAATTAAAAAACACATTATAGATTCATATCAAGCCAAAATAGGTTGGAAAAGGATGTGAAAGAGCGAAAATAAAAATTATCGTTCCGTTCCTACCCGACGCAAAATAGAAATTTTCAAAAGAATAGCAAAAAAATTCAGAAAATTAAAAAATACCATTATGGCTTCATTTCAGTTCAAAATAGGTTGGAAGAGGCCGAGAAAAACAGAAAATAAAAATCAACGTTCCGTTTCGTTCCTACCCGTCGCTAAATAGCAAATTAAAAAAAAATAGCAAAAAAATTCCAAAAACTAAAAAACACCGTTATAGATTCATTTCAAGGATAAATTGGTTGGAAAATGATGAGATGGAGAGAAAATAAAAATTAATGTTCCGTTCCGTTCCTACCCGACGCGAAATAGAAAATTCCAAAACAACAGCAAAAAAATTCAAAAAATTAAAGAATACCATTACGGGTTCATTTGAAGCCAAAATAGGCCGGAAAAGGCCGAGAAAAATAGAAAATAAAAATTTTCGTTCCGTTTCGTTCCTACCCGTCACTAAATAGAAAATTCAAAGAAAATAGTAAAAAAATTCAAAAAATTCAAAAACACCATCATGGATTCATTTCAAGAAAAAGAAGGTTGGAAAAAGATGTGAAAGAGTGAAAATAAGAATTATCTTTCCGTTCCGTTCCTACCCGACGCGAAATAGAAAATTCCAAACAAATAGCAAAAAAATTCAAAAAATTAAAAAATACCATTACGGGTTCATTTCAAGCCAATATAGGACAGAAAAGGCCGAGAAAAACAGAAAATAAAAGTTATCGATCCGTTTCGTTCCTATCCGGCACTAAATATAAAATTAAAAAAAAATAGCAAAAAAATTCAAAAAATTAAAAAACACATTATGGATTCATATCAAGCCAAAATAGGTTGGAAAAGGATGAGAAAGAGTGAAAATAAAAATTATCGTTCCGTTCCGTTCCGTTCCTACCCGACGCGAAATAGAAATTTTCAAAAGAGTAGCATAAAAATTCAGAAAATTAAAAAATGCCATTATGGCTTCATTTCAAGCCAAATCAAAAAACTTAGAGGTACCATTACGGGTTCATTTCAAGCCAAAATAGGTCGGGGAAGGCCGAGAAAAACAGAAAATAAAAGTTATCGATCCGTTTCGTTCCTATCCGGCACTAAATATAAAATTAAAAAAAAATAGCAAAAAAATTCAAAAAATTAAAAAACACATTATAGATTCATATCAAGCCAAAATAGGTTGGAAAAGGATGTGAAAGAGCGAAAATAAAAATTATCGTTCCGTTCCTACCCGACGCAAAATAGAAATTTTCAAAAGAATAGCAAAAAAATTCAGAAAATTAAAAAATACCATTATGGCTTCATTTCAGTTCAAAATAGGTTGGAAGAGGCCGAGAAAAACAGAAAATAAAAATCATCGTTCCGTTTCGTTCCTACCCGTCGCTAAATAGGAAATTAAAAAAAAATAGTAAAAAAATTCCAAAAACTAAAAAACACCGTTATAGATTCATTTCAAGGCAAAATTGGTTGGAAAATGATGAGATGGAGAGAAAATAAAAATTAATGTTCCGTTTCGTTCCTACCCGACGCGAAATAGAAAATTCCAAAACAACAGCAAAAAAATTCAAAAAATTAAAGAATACCATTACGGGTTCATTTGAAGCCAAAATAGGACGGAAAAGGCCGAGAAAAATAGAAAATAAAAATTTTCGTTCCGTTTCGTTCCTACCCGTTACTAAATAGAAAATTCAAAGAAAATAGTAAAAAAATTCAAAAAATTCAAAAACACCATCATGGATTCATTTCAAGAAAAAGAAGGTTGGAAAAAGATGTGAAAGAGTGAAAATAAGAATTATCTTTCCGTTCCGTTCCTACCCGACGCGAAATAGAAAATTCCAAACAAATAGCAAAAAAATTCAAAAAATTAAAAAATACCATTACGGGTTCATTTCAAGCCAATATAGGACGAAAAAGGCCGAGAAAAACAGAAAATAAAAGTTATCGATCCGTTTCGTTCCTATCCGGCACTAAATAGAAAATTAAATAAAACAGCAAAAAAATTCAAAAAATTAAAAAATACCATTATGAATTCATTTCAAATCAAAATAAGTTGGAAAAGGATGAGAATGAGAGAAAATAAAAATTATAATTTCGTTCCGTCCCTACCCGACGCATAATAGAAACTTCCAACAGAATTGCAAAACAATTCAGAAAATTAAAAAAATACCATTATGGCTTCATTTCAATCCAAAATAGGTTGGAAGAGGTCGAGAAAAACAGAAAATAAAAGTTATCGATCCGTTTCGTTCCAATCCGGCACTAAACAGAAAATTAAAAAAAAATAGTAAAAAAATTCAAAAAATTAAAAAATACCATTATGAATTCATTTCAAACCAAAATAAGTGGGAAAAGGATGAGAAAGAGAGAAAATAAAAATTATAATTTCGTTCCGTTCTTACCCGATGCATAATAGAAACTTCCAAAAGAATAGAAAAAAAATTCAGAAAATTAAAAAATACCATTATGGCTTCATTTCAAGCCAAATCAAAAAACTAAGAGGTACCATTACGGGTTCATTTCAAGCCAAAATAGGTCGGGGAAGGCCGAGAAAAACAGAAAATAAAAGTTATCGATCCGTTTCGTTCCTATCCGGCACTAAATATAAAATTAAAAAAAAATAGCAAAAAAATTCAAAAAATTAAAAAACACATTATAGATTCATATCAAGCCAAAATAGGTCGGAAAAGGATGTGAAAGAGCGAAAATAAAAATTTTCGTTCCGTTCCTACCCGACGCGAAATAGAAATTTTCAAAAGAATAGCAAAAAAATTCAGAAAATAAAAAAATACCATTATGGCTTCATTTCTGTCCGAAATAGGTTAGAAGAGGCCGAGAAAAACAGAAAATAAAAATCATCGTTCCGTTTCGTTCCTAGCCGGCGCTAAATAGCAAATTAAAAAAAAAATAGCAAAAAAATTCCAAAAACTAAAAAACACCGTTATGGATTCATTTCAAGCCAAAATAGGTTGGAAAATGATGAGATGGAGAGAAAATAAAAATTATTGTTCCGTTCTATTCCCACCCGACGCGAAATAGAAAATTCCAGAACAACAGCAAAAAAATTCAAAAAATTAAAGAATACCATTACAGGTGCATTTGAAGCCAAAATAGGTCGGAAAAGGCCGAGAAAAACAGAAAATAAAAATTATCGTTCCGTTTCGTTCCTGCCGGCACTAAATAGAAAATTCAAAGAAAATAGTAAAAAAATTCAAAAAATTAAAAAACACCATTATGGATTCATTTCAAGAAAAAGAAGGTTGGAAAAAGATGTGAAAGAGTGAAAATAAGAATTATCTTTCCGTTCCGTTCCGTTCCTACCCGACGCAAAATAGAAAATTCCAAAACAATAGCAAAAAAATTTAAAAAATTAAAAAAAATACCATTACGGGTTCATTTCTAGCCAATATAGGCCGGAAAAGGCCGAGAAAAATGGAAAATAAAAGCTATTGATCCGTTTCGTTCCTATCCGGCACTAAATAGCAAATTAAAAAAAGTAGCAAAAAAATTCAGAAAACTAAAAAATTCCATTATGGCTTCATTTCAATCCAAAAGAGGTTGGAAGAGGCTGAGAAAAACAGAAAATAAAAGTTATCGATTCGTTTCGTTCCTATCCGGCACTAAGTAGAAAATTAAAAAAAAAATAGCAAAAAAATTCAAAAAATTAAAGAATACCATTACGGGTTCATTTGAAGCCAAAATAGGACGGAAAAGGCCGAGAAAAACAGAAAATAAGAATTATCGTTTCGTTTCGTTCCTGCCTGGCACTAACTAGAAAATTAAAAGAAAATAGCAAAAAAATTCAAAAAATTAGAAATACCATTACGAATTCATTTCAAACCAAAATAAGTGGGAAAAGGATGAGAAAGAGAGAAAATAAAAATTATAATTTCGTTCCGTTTCTACCCGACGCATAATAGAAACTTCCAAAAGAATAGTAAAAAAATCAGAAAATTAAAAAATACCATTATGGCTTCATTTCAGTTCAAAATAGGTTGGAAGAGGCCGAAAAAAAAGAAAATAAAAATCAACGTTCCGTTTCGTTCCTAACCGTCGCTAAATAGCAAATTAAAAAAAAAATAGCAAAAAAATTCAAAAAACTAAAAAACACCGTTATAGATTCATTTCAAGGCAAAATTGGTTGGAAAATGATGAGATGGAGAGAAAATAAAAATGAATGTTCCGTTCCGTTCCTACCCGAAGCGAAATAGAAAATTCCAAAACAACAGCAAAAAAATTCAAAAAATTAAAGAATACCATTACGGGTTCATTTGAAGCCAAAATAGGCCGGAAAAGGCCGAGAAAAATAGAAAATAAAAATTTTCGTTCCGTTTCGTTCCTACCCGTCACTAAATAGAAAATTCAAAGAAAATAGTAAAAAAATTAAAAAAATTCAAAAACACCATCATGGATTCATTTCAAGAAAAAGAAGGTTGGAAAAAGATGTGAAAGAGTGAAAATAAGAATTATTTTTCCCTTCCGTTCCTACCCGACGCGAAATATAAAATTCCAAACAAATAGCAAAAAAAATTCAAAAAATTAAAAAATACCATTACGGGTTCATTTCAAGCCAATATAGGACGGAAAAGGCCGAGAAAAACAGAAAATTAAAAAAAAATAGCAAAAAAATTCAAAAAATTAAAAATACCATTACGAATTCATTTCAAACCAAAATAAGTGGGAAAAGGATGAGAAAGAGAGAAAATAAAAACTATAATTTCGTTCCGTTTCTACCCGACGCATTATAGAAACTTCCAAAAGAATAGTAAAAAAATTCAGAAAATTAAAAAATACCATTATGGCTTCATTTCAGTTCAAAATAGGTTGGAAGAGGCCGAGAAAAACAGAAAATAAAAATCGTCGTTCCGTTTCGTTCCTACCCGTCGCTAAATAGCAAATTAAAAAAAAATAGCATAAAAATTCCAAAAACTAAAAAACACCGTTATAGATTCATTTCAAGGCAAAATTGGTTGGAAAATGATGAGATGGAGAGAAAATAAAAATTAAGGTTCCGTTCCGTTCCTACCCGACGCGAAATAGAAAATTCCAAAACAACAGCAAAAAAATTCAAAAAATTAAAAATACCATTACGAATTCATTTCAAACGAAAATAAGTGGGAAAAGGATGAGAAAGAGAGAAAATAAAAATTTTCGTTCCGTTTCGTTCCTACCCGTCACTAAATAGAAAATTCAAAGAAAATAATAAAAAAATTCAGAAAATTAAAAAATACCATTATGGATTCATTTCAAGAAAAAGAAGGTTGGAAAAAGATGTAAAAGAGTGAAAATAAGAATTATCTTTCCGTTCCGTTCCTACCCGACGCGAAATAGAAAATTCCAAAACAATAGCAAAAAAATTCAAAAAATTAAAAAATACCATTACGGGTTCATTTCAAGCCAAAATAGGCCGGTGAAGGCCGAGAAAAACAGAAAATAAAAGTTATCGATCCGTTTCGTTCCTATCCGGCACTAAACAGAAAATTAAAAAAAAAATAGCAAAAAAATTAAAAAATACCATTATGAATTCGTTTCAAACCAAAATCAGTGGGAAAATGATAAGAAAGAGAGAAAATAAAAATTAAAATTTCGGACCGTTCTTACCCGACGCATAATAGAAACTTCCAAAAGAATAGAAAAAAAATTCAGAAAATTAAAAAATACCATTATGGCTTCATTTCAATCCAAAATAGGTTGGAAGAGGCCGAGAAAAATAGAAAATAAAAGTTATCGATCCGTTTCGTTCCTATCCGGCACTAGTATGGATTCATATCAAGCTAAAATAGGTTGGAAAATGATGAGAAAGAGCGAAAATAAAAATTATCGTTCCGTTCCGTACTGTTCCTACCCGACGCGAAATACAAATATCGAAAAGAATAGCAAAGAAATTCAGAAAATTGAAAAATACCATTATGGCTTCATTTCAATCCAAAATACGTCGGAAGAGGCCAAGAAAAACCAAAAATAAAAATTATCGTTCCGTTTCGTTCCTACCCGGCGCTAAATAGAAAATTAAAAAAAAAATAGTAAAAAAATTCAAAAAATTATAAAACACATTATGGATTCATATCAAGCCAAAATAGGTTGGAAAAGGATGAGAAAGAGTGAAAATAAAAATTATCGTTCTGTTCCGTTCCGTTCCTACCCGATGCGAAATAGAAATTTTCAAAAGAGTAGCAAAAAAATTCAGAAAATTAAAAAATGTCATTATGGCTTCATTTCAGTCCAAAATAGGTTGGAAGAGGCCGAGAAAAACAGAAAATAAAAGTTATTGATCCGTTTCGTTCCTATCCGGCACTAAACAGAAAATTAAAAAAAAAATAGCAAAAAAATTAAAAAATACCATTATGAATTCGTTTCAAACCAAAATCAGTGGGAAAATGATGAGAAAGAGAGAAAATAAAAATTATAATTTCGGACCGTTCTTACCCGACGCATAATAGAAACTTCCAAAAGAATAGAAAAAAAATTCAGAAAATTAAAAAATACAATTATGGCTTCATTTCAATCCAAAATAGGTTGGAAGAGGCCGAGAAAAGTAGAAAATAAAAGTTATCGATCCGTTTCGTTCCTATCCGGAACTAAATAGAAAATTAAAAAAAATTGCAAAAAAATTCAAAAAATTAAGAAACACCAGTATGGATTCATTTCAAGCTCAAATAGGTTGGAAAATGATGAGAAAGAGCGAAAATAAAAATTATCGTTCCGTTCCGTTCCGTTCCTACCCGACGCGAAATACAAATATCGAAAAGAATAGCAAAGAAATTCAGAAAATTGAAAAATACCATTATGGCTTCATTTCAATCCAAAATACGTCGGAAGAGGCCAAGAAAAACCAAAAATAAAAATTATCGTTCCGTTTCGCTCCTACCCGGCGCTAAATAGAAAATTAAAAAAAAAATAGCAAAAAAATTCAAAAAATTATTAAACACATTATGGATTCATATCAAGCCAAAATAGGTTGGAAAAGGATGAGAAAGAGTGAAAATAAAAAATATCGTTCCGTTCCGTTCCGTTCCGTTCCTACCCGACGCGAAATAGAAATTTTCAAAAGAGTAGGAAAAAAATTCAGAAAATTAAAAAATGCCATTATGGCTTCATTTCAGTCCAAAAAAGGTTGGAAGAGGCCGAGAAAAACAGAAAATAAAAATCATCGTTCCGTTTCGTTCCTACCCGGCGCTAAATAGCAAATTAAAAAAAAAATTCCAAAAACTAAAAAACACCGTTATGGATTCATTTCAAGCCAAAATAGGTTGGAAAATGATGAGATGGAGAGAAAATAAAAATTATTGTTCCGTTCCGTTTCTACCCGACGCGAAATAGAAAATTCCAAAACAACAGCAAAAAAATTCAAAAAATTAAAGAATACCATTACGGGTTCATTTGAAGCCAAAATAGGTCAGAAAAGAGCGAGAAAAACAGAAAATAAAAATTATCGTTCCGTTTCGTTCCTGCCCGGCACTAAATAGAAAATTCAAAGAAAATAGTAAAAAAATTCAAAAAATTAAAAACACCATTATGGATTCATTTCAAGAAAAACAAGGTTGGAAAAAGATGTGAAAGAGTGAAAATAAGAATTATCTTTCCGTTCCATTCCTACCCGACGCGAAATAGAAAATTCCAAACAAATAGCAAAAAAATTCAAAAAATTAAAAAATACCATTACGGGTTCATTTCAAGCCAATATAGGCCGGAAAATGCCGAGAAAAACAGAAAATAAAAGCTATCGATCCGTTTCGTTCCTATCCGGCACTAAATAGAAAATTAAAAAAAACAGCAAAAAAATTCAAAAAATTAAAAAATACCATTATGAATTCATTTCAAATCAAAATAAGTTGGAAAAGGATGTGAATGAGAGAAAATAAAAATTATAATTTTGTTCCGTCCCTACCCGACGCATAATAGAAACTTCCAAAAGAATAGCAAAACAATTCAGAAAATTAAAAAATACCATTATGGCTTCATTTCAATCCAAAATAGGTTGGAAGAGGCCGAGAAAAACAGAAAATAAAAGTTATCGATCCGTTTCATTCCTATCCGGCACTAAATAGAAAATTAAAAAAAAATAGCAAAAAAATACAAAAAATTAAAGAATACCATTACGGGTTTATTTGAAGCCAAAATAGGCCGGAAAAGGCCGAGAAAAACATAAAATAAGAATTATCGTTCCGTTTTGTTCCTACTCGGCACTAAATAGAAAATTCAAAGAAAATAGTAAAAAAATTCAAAAAATTAAAAAACACCATTATGGATTCATTTCAAACCAAAATAAGGGGGAAAATGATGAGAAAGAGAGAAAATAAAAATTATAATTTCGTTCCGTTCTTACCCGACGCATAATAGAAACTTCCAAAAGAATAGTAAAAAAATTCAGAAATTTAAAAAATACCATTATGGCTTCATTTCAAGCCAAATCAAAAAACTAAGAGGTACCATTACGGGTTCATTTCAAGCCAAAATAGGTCGGAGAAAGCCGAGAAAAACAGAAAATAAAAGTTATCGATCCGTTTCGTTCCTATCCGGCACTAAATAGAACATTAAAAAAAAAAAAGCAAAAAAATTCAAAAAATTAAGAAACAACATTATGAATTCATTTCAAGCTAAAATAGGTTGGAAAAGGATGAGAAAGTGCGAAAATAAAAATTATCGTTCCGTTCCGTTCCTGCCCGACGCGAAATACAAATTTCGAAAAGAATAGCAAAAAAATTCAGAAAATTCAAAAATACCATTATGGCTTCATTTCAATCCAAAATAGGTCGGAAGAGGCCAAGAAAAACCAAAACTAAAAATTATCGTTCCGTTTCGTTCCTACCCGGCGCTAAATAGAAAATTAAAAAAAAATAGCAAAAAAATTCAAAAAATTAAAAAACACATTATAGATTCATATCAAGCCAAAAAAGGTTGGAAAAGGATGTGAAAGAGCGAAAATAAAAATTATCGTTCCGTTCCTACCCGACGCGAAATAGAAATTTTCAAAAGAATAGCAAAAAAATTCAGAAAATAAAAAAAATACCATTATGGCTTCATTTCTGTCCGAAATAGGTTGGAAGAGGCCGAGAAAAACAGAAAATAAAAATCATCGTTCCGTTTCGTTCCTACCCGGCGCTAAATAGCAAATTAAAAAAAAAATTCCAAAAAAATTCCAAAAACTAAAAAACACCGTTATGGATTCATTTCAAGCCAAAATAGGTTGGAAAATGATGAGATGGAGAGAAAATAAAAATTATTGTTCCGTTCTATTCCCACCCGACGCGAAATAGAAAATTCCAGAACAACAGCAAAAAAATTCAAAAAATTAAAGAATACCATTACAGGTGCATTTGAAGCCAAAATAGGTCGGAAAAGGCCGAGAAAAACAGAAAATAAAAATTATCGTTTCGTTTCGTTCCTGCCGGCACTAAATAGAAAATTCAAAGAAAATAGTAAAAAAATTCAAAAAATTAAAAACACCATTATGGATTCATTTCAAGAAAAAGAAGGTTGGAAAAAGATGTGAAAGAGTGAAAATAAGAATTATCTTTCCGTTCCGTTCCTACCCGACGCGAAATAGAAAATTCCAATACAATAGCAAAAAAATTCAAAAAATTAAAAAAATACCATTACGGGTTCATTTCAAGCCAATATAGGCCGGAAAAGGCCGAAAAAAACGGAAAATAAAAGTTATTGATCCGTTTCGTTCCTATCCGGCACTAAATAGAAAATTAAAAAAAATAGCAAAAAAATTCAGAAAATTAAAAAATTCCATTATGGCTTCATTTCAATCCAAAAGAGGTTGGAAGAGGCTGAGAAAAACAGAAAATAAAAGTTATCGATTCGTTTCGTTCCTATCCGGCACTAAGTAGAAAATTAAAAAAAAAATAGCAAAAAAATTCAAAAAATTAAAGAATACCATTACGGGTTTATTTGAAGCCAAAATAGGCCGGAAAAGGCCGAGAAAAACATAAAATAAAAATTATCATTTCGTTTCGTTCCTGCCGGCACTAAATAGAAAATTCAAAGAAAATAGTAAAAAAATTCAAAAAATTAAAAAACACCATTATGGATTCATTTCAAGAAAAAGAAGGTTGGAAAAGGATGAGAAAGAGAGAAAATAAAAATTATAATTTCGTTCCGTTTCTACCCGACGCATGATAGAAACTTCCAAAAGAATAGTAAAAAAATTCAGAAAATTAAAAAGTACCATTATGGCTTCATTTCAGTTCAAAATAGGTTAGAAGAGGCCGAGAAAAACAGAAAATAAAAATCATCGTTCCGTTTCGTTCCTACCCGTCGCTAAATAGCAAATTAAAAAAAAATAGCATAAAAATTCCAAAAACTAAAAAACACCGTTATAGATTCATTTCAAGGCAAAATTGGTTGGAAAATGATGAGATGGAGAGAAAATAAAAATTAATGTTCCGTTCCGTTCCTACCCGACGCGAAATAGAAAATTCCAAAACAACAGCAAAAAAATTCAAAAGATTAAAGAATACCATTACGGATTCATTTGAAGCCAAAATAGGCCGGAAAAGGCCGAGAAAAATAGAAAATAAAAATTTTCGTTCTGTTTCGTTCCTACACGTCATTAAATAGAAAATTCAAAGAAAATAGTAAAAAAATTCAAAAAATTCAAAAACACCATCATGGATTCATTTCAAGAAAAAGAAGGTTGGAAAAAGATGTGAAAGAGTGAAAATAAGAATTATCTTTCCGTTCCGTTCCTACCCGACACAAAATAGAAAATTCCAAAACAATAGCAAAAAAATTCAAAAAACTAAAAAGTACCATTACGGGTTCATTTCAAGCCAAAATAGGCCGGTGAAGGCAGAGAAAAACAGAAAATAAAAGTTATCGATCCGTTTCGTTCTTACCCGGCACTAAACAGAAAATTAAAAAAAAATATAGCAAAAAAATTAAAAAATACCATTATGAATTCGTTTCAAACCAAAATCAGTGGTAAAATGATGAGAAAGAGAGAAAATAAAAATCATAATTTCGTTCCGTTCTTACCCGACGCATAATAGAAACTTCCAAAAGAATAATAAAAAACTTCATAAAATCGAAAAATACCATTATGGCTTCATTTCAATTCAAAATAGGTTGGAGGAGGCCGAGAAAAACAGAAAATAAAAATCATCGTTCCGTTTCGTTCCTACTCGGCGCTAAATACCAAATTAAACAAAAATAGGCGAAAAATTCAAACAACTAAAAAACACCGTTATGGATTCATTTCAAGCTAAAATAGGTTGGAAAATGATGAGAAAGAGCGAAAATAAAAATTATCGTTCCGTTCCGTTCCTACCCGACGCGAAATACAAATTTCGAAAAGAATAGCAAAGATATTCAGAAAATTGAAAAATACCATTATGGCTTCATTTCAATCCAAAATACGTTGGAAGAGGCCAAGAAAAACCAAAAATAAAAAATATCGTTCCGTTTCGTTCCTGCCCGGCACTAAATAGAAAATTCAAAGAAAATAGTAAAAAAATTCAAAAAATTAATAAACACCATTACGAATTCATTTCAAGAAAAAGAAGGTTGGAAAAGGATGTGAAAGAGTGAAAATAAGAATTATCTTTCCGTTCCGTTCCTACCCGACGCGAAATAGAAAATTTCAATACAATAGCAAAAAAATTCAAAAAATTAAAAAATACCATTACGGGTTCATTTCAAGCCAATATAGGCCGGAAAATGCCGAGAAAAACAGAAAATAAAAGCTATCGATCCGTTTCGTTCCTATCCGGCACTAAATAGAAAATTAAAAAAAACAGCAAAAAAATTCAAAAAATTAAAAAATACCATTATGAATTCATTTCAAATCAAAATAAGTTGGAAAAGGATGTGAATGAGAGAAAATAAAAATTATAATTTTGTTCCGTCCCTACCCGACGCATAATAGAAACTTCCAAAAGAATAGCAAAACAATTCAGAAAATTAAAAAATACCATTATGGCTTCATTTCAATCCAAAATAGGTTGGAAGAGGCCGAGAAAAACAGAAAATAAAAGTTATCGATCCGTTTCATTCCTATCCGGCACTAAATAGAAAATTAAAAAAAAATAGCAAAAAAATACAAAAAATTAAAGAATACCATTACGGGTTTATTTGAAGCCAAAATAGGCCGGAAAAGGCCGAGAAAAACATAAAATAAGAATTATCGTTCCGTTTTGTTCCTACTCGGCACTAAATAGAAAATTCAAAGAAAATAGTAAAAAAATTCAAAAAATTAAAAAACACCATTATGGATTCATTTCAAACCAAAATAAGGGGGAAAATGATGAGAAAGAGAGAAAATAAAAATTATAATTTCGTTCCGTTCTTACCCGACGCATAATAGAAACTTCCAAAAGAATAGTAAAAAAATTCAGAAATTTAAAAAATACCATTATGGCTTCATTTCAAGCCAAATCAAAAAACTAAGAGGTACCATTACGGGTTCATTTCAAGCCAAAATAGGTCGGAGAAAGCCGAGAAAAACAGAAAATAAAAGTTATCGATCCGTTTCGTTCCTATCCGGCACTAAATAGAACATTAAAAAAAAAAAAGCAAAAAAATTCAAAAAATTAAGAAACAACATTATGAATTCATTTCAAGCTAAAATAGGTTGGAAAAGGATGAGAAAGTGCGAAAATAAAAATTATCGTTCCGTTCCGTTCCTGCCCGACGCGAAATACAAATTTCGAAAAGAATAGCAAAAAAATTCAGAAAATTCAAAAATACCATTATGGCTTCATTTCAATCCAAAATAGGTCGGAAGAGGCCAAGAAAAACCAAAACTAAAAATTATCGTTCCGTTTCGTTCCTACCCGGCGCTAAATAGAAAATTAAAAAAAAATAGCAAAAAAATTCAAAAAATTAAAAAACACATTATAGATTCATATCAAGCCAAAAAAGGTTGGAAAAGGATGTGAAAGAGCGAAAATAAAAATTATCGTTCCGTTCCTACCCGACGCGAAATAGAAATTTTCAAAAGAATAGCAAAAAAATTCAGAAAATAAAAAAAATACCATTATGGCTTCATTTCTGTCCGAAATAGGTTGGAAGAGGCCGAGAAAAACAGAAAATAAAAATCATCGTTCCGTTTCGTTCCTACCCGGCGCTAAATAGCAAATTAAAAAAAAAATTCCAAAAAAATTCCAAAAACTAAAAAACACCGTTATGGATTCATTTCAAGCCAAAATAGGTTGGAAAATGATGAGATGGAGAGAAAATAAAAATTATTGTTCCGTTCTATTCCCACCCGACGCGAAATAGAAAATTCCAGAACAACAGCAAAAAAATTCAAAAAATTAAAGAATACCATTACAGGTGCATTTGAAACCAAAATAGGTCGGAAAAGGCCGAGAAAAACAGAAAATAAAAATTATCGTTTCGTTTCGTTCCTGCCGGCACTAAATAGAAAATTCAAAGAAAATAGTAAAAAAATTCAAAAAATTAAAAACACCATTATGGATTCATTTCAAGAAAAAGAAGGTTGGAAAAAGATGTGAAAGAGTGAAAATAAGAATTATCTTTCCGTTCCGTTCCTACCCGACGCGAAATAGAAAATTCCAATACAATAGCAAAAAAATTCAAAAAATTAAAAAAACACCATTACGGGTTCATTTCAAGCCAATATAGGCCGGAAAAGGCCGAAAAAAACGGAAAATAAAAGTTATTGATCCGTTTCGTTCCTATCCGGCACTAAATAGAAAATTAAAAAAAATAGCAAAAAAATTCAGAAAATTAAAAAATTCCATTATGGCTTCATTTCAATCCAAAAGAGGTTGGAAGAGGCTGAGAAAAACAGAAAATAAAAGTTATCGATTCGTTTCGTTCCTATCCGGCACTAAGTAGAAAATTAAAAAAAAAATAGCAAAAAAATTCAAAAAATTAAAGAATACCATTACGGGTTTATTTGAAGCCAAAATAGGCCGGAAAAGGCCGAGAAAAACATAAAATAAAAATTATCATTTCGTTTCGTTCCTGCCGGCACTAAATAGAAAATTCAAAGAAAATAGTAAAAAAATTCAAAAAATTAAAAAACACCATTATGGATTCATTTCAAGAAAAAGAAGGTTGGAAAAGGATGAGAAAGAGAGAAAATAAAAATTATAATTTCGTTCCGTTTCTACCCGACGCATGATAGAAACTTCCAAAAGAATAGTAAAAAAATTCAGAAAATTAAAAAGTACCATTATGGCTTCATTTCAGTTCAAAATAGGTTAGAAGAGGCCGAGAAAAACAGAAAATAAAAATCATCGTTCCGTTTCGTTCCTACCCGTCGCTAAATAGCAAATTAAAAAAAAATAGCATAAAAATTCCAAAAACTAAAAAACACCGTTATAGATTCATTTCAAGGCAAAATTGGTTGGAAAATGATGAGATGGAGAGAAAATAAAAATTAATGTTCCGTTCCGTTCCTACCCGACGCGAAATAGAAAATTCCAAAACAACAGCAAAAAAATTCAAAAGATTAAAGAATACCATTACGGATTCATTTGAAGCCAAAATAGGCCGGAAAAGGCCGAGAAAAATAGAAAATAAAAATTTTCGTTCTGTTTCGTTCCTACACGTCATTAAATAGAAAATTCAAAGAAAATAGTAAAAAAATTCAAAAAATTCAAAAACACCATCATGGATTCATTTCAAGAAAAAGAAGGTTGGAAAAAGATGTGAAAGAGTGAAAATAAGAATTATCTTTCCGTTCCGTTCCTACCCGACACAAAATAGAAAATTCCAAAACAATAGCAAAAAAATTCAAAAAACTAAAAAGTACCATTACGGGTTCATTTCAAGCCAAAATAGGCCGGTGAAGGCAGAGAAAAACAGAAAATAAAAGTTATCGATCCGTTTCGTTCTTACCCGGCACTAAACAGAAAATTAAAAAAAAAAATAGCAAAAAAATTAAAAAATACCATTATGAATTCGTTTCAAACCAAAATCAGTGGGAAAATGATGAGAAAGAGAGAAAATAAAAATCATAATTTCGTTCCGTTCTTACCCGACGCATAATAGAAACTTCCAAAAGAATAATAAAAAACTTCATAAAATCGAAAAATACCATTATGGCTTCATTTCAATTCAAAATAGGTTGGAGGAGGCCGAGAAAAACAGAAAATAAAAATCATCGTTCCGTTTCGTTCCTACTCGGCGCTAAATACCAAATTAAACAAAAATAGGCGAAAAATTCAAACAACTAAAAAACACCGTTATGGATTCATTTCAAGCTAAAATAGGTTGGAAAATGATGAGAAAGAGCGAAAATAAAAATTATCGTTCCGTTCCGTTCCTACCCGACGCGAAATACAAGTTTCGAAAAGAATAGCAAAGATATTCAGAAAATTGAAAAATACCATTATGGCTTCATTTCAATCCAAAATACGTTGGAAGAGGCCAAGAAAAACCAAAAATAAAAAATATCGTTCCGTTTCGTTCCTGCCCGGCACTAAATAGAAAATTCAAAGAAAATAGTAAAAAAATTCAAAAAATTAATAAACACCATTACGAATTCATTTCAAGAAAAAGAAGGTTGGAAAAGGATGTGAAAGAGTGAAAATAAGAATTATCTTTCCGTTCCGTTCCTACCCGACGCGAAATAGAAAATTTCAATACAATAGCAAAAAAATTCAAAAAATTAAAAAATACCATTACGGGTTCATTTCAAGCCAATATAGGCCGGAAAATGCCGAGAAAAACAGAAAATAAAAACTATCGATCCGTTTCGTTCCTATCCGGCACTAAATAGAAAATTAAAAAAAACAGCAAAAAAATTCAAAAAATTAAAAAATACCATTATGAATTCATTTCAAATCAAAATAAGTTGGAAAAGGATGTGAATGAGAGAAAATAAAAATTATAATTTTGTTCCGTCCCTACCCGACGCATAATAGAAACTTCCAAAAGAATAGCAAAACAATTCAGAAAATTAAAAAATACCATTATGGCTTCATTTCAATCCAAAATAGGTTGGAAGAGGCCGAGAAAAACAGAAAATAAAAGTTATCGATCCGTTTCATTCCTATCCGGCACTAAATAGAAAATTAAAAAAAAATAGCAAAAAAATACAAAAAATTAAAGAATACCATTACGGGTTTATTTGAAGCCAAAATAGGCCGGAAAAGGCCGAGAAAAACATAAAATAAGAATTATCGTTCCGTTTTGTTCCTACTCGGCACTAAATAGAAAATTCAAAGAAAATAGTAAAAAAATTCAAAAAATTAAAAAACACCATTATGGATTCATTTCAAACCAAAATAAGGGGGAAAATGATGAGAAAGAGAGAAAATAAAAATTATAATTTCGTTCCGTTCTTACCCGACGCATAATAGAAACTTCCAAAAGAATAGTAAAAAAATTCAGAAATTTAAAAAATACCATTATGGCTTCATTTCAAGCCAAATCAAAAAACTAAGAGGTACCATTACGGGTTCATTTCAAGCCAAAATAGGTCGGAGAAAGCCGAGAAAAACAGAAAATAAAAGTTATCGATCCGTTTCGTTCCTATCCGGCACTAAATAGAACATTAAAAAAAAAAAAGCAAAAAAATTCAAAAAATTAAGAAACAACATTATGAATTCATTTCAAGCTAAAATAGGTTGGAAAAGGATGAGAAAGTGCGAAAATAAAAATTATCGTTCCGTTCCGTTCCTGCCCGACGCGAAATACAAATTTCGAAAAGAATAGCAAAAAAATTCAGAAAATTCAAAAATACCATTATGGCTTCATTTCAATCCAAAATAGGTCGGAAGAGGCCAAGAAAAACCAAAACTAAAAATTATCGTTCCGTTTCGTTCCTACCCGGCGCTAAATAGAAAATTAAAAAAAAATAGCAAAAAAATTCAAAAAATTAAAAAACACATTATAGATTCATATCAAGCCAAAAAAGGTTGGAAAAGGATGTGAAAGAGCGAAAATAAAAATTATCGTTCCGTTCCTACCCGACGCGAAATAGAAATTTTCAAAAGAATAGCAAAAAAATTCAGAAAATAAAAAAAATACCATTATGGCTTCATTTCTGTCCGAAATAGGTTGGAAGAGGCCGAGAAAAACAGAAAATAAAAATCATCGTTCCGTTTCGTTCCTACCCGGCGCTAAATAGCAAATTAAAAAAAAAATTCCAAAAAAATTCCAAAAACTAAAAAACACCGTTATGGATTCATTTCAAGCCAAAATAGGTTGGAAAATGATGAGATGGAGAGAAAATAAAAATTATTGTTCCGTTCTATTCCCACCCGACGCGAAATAGAAAATTCCAGAACAACAGCAAAAAAATTCAAAAAATTAAAGAATACCATTACAGGTGCATTTGAAGCCAAAATAGGTCGGAAAAGGCCGAGAAAAACAGAAAATAAAAATTATCGTTTCGTTTCGTTCCTGCCGGCACTAAATAGAAAATTCAAAGAAAATAGTAAAAAAATTCAAAAAATTAAAAACACCATTATGGATTCATTTCAAGAAAAAGAAGGTTGGAAAAAGATGTGAAAGAGTGAAAATAAGAATTATCTTTCCGTTCCGTTCCTACCCGACGCGAAATAGAAAATTCCAATACAATAGCAAAAAAATTCAAAAAATTAAAAAAATACCATTACGGGTTCATTTCAAGCCAATATAGGCCGGAAAAGGCCGAAAAAAACGGAAAATAAAAGTTATTGATCCGTTTCGTTCCTATCCGGCACTAAATAGAAAATTAAAAAAAAATAGCAAAAAAATTCAGAAAATTAAAAAATTCCATTATGGCTTCATTTCAATCCAAAAGAGGTTGGAAGAGGCTGAGAAAAACAGAAAATAAAAGTTATCGATTCGTTTCGTTCCTATCCGGCACTAAGTAGAAAATTAAAAAAAAAATAGCAAAAAAATTCAAAAAATTAAAGAATACCATTACGGGTTTATTTGAAGCCAAAATAGGCCGGAAAAGGCCGAGAAAAACATAAAATAAAAATTATCATTTCGTTTCGTTCCTGCCGGCACTAAATAGAAAATTCAAAGAAAATAGTAAAAAAATTCAAAAAATTAAAAAACACCATTATGGATTCATTTCAAGAAAAAGAAGGTTGGAAAAGGATGAGAAAGAGAGAAAATAAAAATTATAATTTCGTTCCGTTTCTACCCGACGCATGATAGAAACTTCCAAAAGAATAGTAAAAAAATTCAGAAAATTAAAAAGTACCATTATGGCTTCATTTCAGTTCAAAATAGGTTAGAAGAGGCCGAGAAAAACAGAAAATAAAAATCATCGTTCCGTTTCGTTCCTACCCGTCGCTAAATAGCAAATTAAAAAAAAATAGCATAAAAATTCCAAAAACTAAAAAACACCGTTATAGATTCATTTCAAGGCAAAATTGGTTGGAAAATGATGAGATGGAGAGAAAATAAAAATTAATGTTCCGTTCCGTTCCTACCCGACGCGAAATAGAAAATTCCAAAACAACAGCAAAAAAAATTCAAAAGATTAAAGAATACCATTACGGATTCATTTGAAGCCAAAATAGGCCGGAAAAGGCCGAGAAAAATAGAAAATAAAAATTTTCGTTCTGTTTCGTTCCTACACGTCATTAAATAGAAAATTCAAAGAAAATAGTAAAAAAATTCAAAAAATTCAAAAACACCATCATGGATTCATTTCAAGAAAAAGAAGGTTGGAAAAAGATGTGAAAGAGTGAAAATAAGAATTATCTTTCCGTTCCGTTCCTACCCGACACAAAATAGAAAATTCCAAAACAATAGCAAAAAAATTCAAAAAACTAAAAAGTACCATTACGGGTTCATTTCAAGCCAAAATAGGCCGGTGAAGGCAGAGAAAAACAGAAAATAAAAGTTATCGATCCGTTTCGTTCTTACCCGGCACTAAACAGAAAATTAAAAAAAAAAATAGCAAAAAAATTAAAAAATACCATTATGAATTCGTTTCAAACCAAAATCAGTGGGAAAATGATGAGAAAGAGAGAAAATAAAAATCATAATTTCGTTCCGTTCTTACCCGACGCATAATAGAAACTTCCAAAAGAATAATAAAAAACTTCATAAAATCGAAAAATACCATTATGGCTTCATTTCAATTCAAAATAGGTTGGAGGAGGCCGAGAAAAACAGAAAATAAAAATCATCGTTCCGTTTCGTTCCTACTCGGCGCTAAATACCAAATTAAACAAAAATAGGCGAAAAATTCAAACAACTAAAAAAACACCGTTATGGATTCATTTCAAGCTAAAATAGGTTGGAAAATGATGAGAAAGAGCGAAAATAAAAATTATCGTTCCGTTCCGTTCCTACCCGACGCGAAATACAAATTTCGAAAAGAATAGCAAAGATATTCAGAAAATTGAAAAATACCATTATGGCTTCATTTCAATCCAAAATACGTTGGAAGAGGCCAAGAAAAACCAAAAATAAAAAATATCGTTCCGTTTCGTTCCTGCCCGGCACTAAATAGAAAATTCAAAGAAAATAGTAAAAAAATTCAAAAAATTAATAAACACCATTACGAATTCATTTCAAGAAAAAGAAGGTTGGAAAAGGATGTGAAAGAGTGAAAATAAGAATTGTCTTTCCGTTCCGTTCCTACCCGACGCGAAATAGAAAATTTCAATACAATAGCAAAAAAATTCAAAAAATTAAAAAATACCATTACGGGTTCATTTCAAGCCAATATAGGCCGGAAAATGCCGAGAAAAACAGAAAATAAAAGCTATCGATCCGTTTCGTTCCTATCCGGCACTAAATAGAAAATTAAAAAAAACAGCAAAAAAATTCAAAAAATTAAAAAATACCATTATGAATTCATTTCAAATCAAAATAAGTTGGAAAAGGATGTGAATGAGAGAAAATAAAAATTATAATTTTGTTCCGTCCCTACCCGACGCATAATAGAAACTTCCAAAAGAATAGCAAAACAATTCAGAAAATTAAAAAATACCATTATGGCTTCATTTCAATCCAAAATAGGTTGGAAGAGGCCGAGAAAAACAGAAAATAAAAGTTATCGATCCGTTTCATTCCTATCCGGCACTAAATAGAAAATTAAAAAAAAATAGCAAAAAAATACAAAAAATTAAAGAATACCATTACGGGTTTATTTGAAGCCAAAATAGGCCGGAAAAGGCCGAGAAAATAAAAGTTATCGATCCATTTCGTTCCTATCCGGCACTAAATAGAAAACTAAAAAAAATAGCAAAAAAATTCAAAAAATAAAAAAATACCATTATGAATTCATTTCAAACCAAAATAAGTTGGAAAAGGCTTAGAAAGAGAGAAAATAAAAATTATAATTTCGTTCCGTTCCTACCCGACGCATAATAGAAACTTCCAAAATAATAGTAAAAAAATTCAGAAAATGAAAAAATACCATTATGGCTTCATTTTAATCCAAAATAGGTCGGAAGAGGCTGAGAAAAACAGAAAATAAATGATATCGATCCATCTCGTTCCTATCCGGCACTAAATAGAAAATTCAAAGAAAATAGTAAAAAAAATTCAAAAATTAAAAAACACCATTATGGATTCATTTCAAGAAAAAGAAGGTTGGAAAAGGATGTGAAAGAGTGAAAATAAGAATTATCTTTCCGTTCCGTTCCTACCCGACGCGAAATAGAAAATTCCAAAAGAATAGCAAAAAAATTCAAAAAATTAAAAATTACCATTACGGGTTCATTTCAAGCCAAAATAGGTCAGAGAAGGCCGAGAAAAACAGAAAATAAAAATCATCGTTCCGTTTCGTTCCTACCCGTCGCTAATTATCAAATTAAAAAAAAATAACAAAAAAATTCCAAAAACTAAAAAACACAGTTATAGATTCATTTCAAGGCAAAATTGGTTGGAAAATGATGAGATGGTGAGAAAATAAAAATTAATGTTCCGTTCCGTTCCTACCCGACGAGAAATAGAAAATTCCAAAACAACAGCAAAAAAATTCAAAAAATTAAAGAATACCATTACGGGTTCATTTGAAGCCAAAATAGGCCGGAAAAGGCCGAGAAAAATAGAAAATAAAAATTTTCGTTCCGTTTCGTTCCTACCCGTCACTAAATAGAAAAATCAAAGAAAATAGTAAAAAAATTCAAAAAATTAAAAAATACCATTATGAATTCATTTCCAACCAAAATAACAGGAAAAATGATGAGAAGGAGAGAAAATAAAAATAATAAATTCGTTCCGTTCCTACCCGACGCGTAATAGAAACTACCAAAAGAATAGTAAAAAAATTCAGAAAATTAAAAAATACCATTATGGCTTCATTTTAAACCAATATAGGCCGGAAGAGGCTGAGAAAAACAGAAAATAAAAATTATCGTTCCGTTTCGTTCCTGCCCGGAACTAAATAGAAAATTCAAAGAAAATAGTAAAAAAATTCAAAAAATTATAAAACAACATTACGAATTCATTTCAAGAAAAAGAAGGTTGGAAAAGGATGTGAAAGAGTGAAAATAAGAATTATCTTTACGTTCCGTTCCTACCCGGCGCTAAATAGAAAATTAAAAAAAAAAACAAAAAAATTCAAAAAATTAAAAAACACATAATAGATTCATATCAAGCCAAAATAGGTTGGAAAAGGATGTGAAAGAGGGAAAATAAAAATTATCGTTCC
Source organism: Quercus rubra (assembly GCA_035136125.1). Classification (NCBI taxonomy): domain Eukaryota; kingdom Viridiplantae; phylum Streptophyta; class Magnoliopsida; order Fagales; family Fagaceae; genus Quercus; species Quercus rubra. The sequence continues at coordinate 81,699 of JAXUIC010000040.1, forward strand.
GTTCCGTTCCGTTCCTACCCGACGCGAAATAGAAATTTTCAAAAGAATAGCAAAAAAATTCAGAAAATTAAAAAATACCATTATGGTTTCATTTCAATCCAAAATAGGTTGGAAGAGGACGAGAAAAACAGAAAATAAAAATCATCGATCCGTTTCGTTCATTCCCGGTGCTAAATAGCAAATTAAAAAAAATTAGCAAAAAACTTCCAAAAACTAAAAAACACCGTTATGAATTCATTTCAAGCCAAAATAGGTTGGAAAATGATGACATGGAGAGAAAATAAAAATTATAATTTCGTTCCGTTCCTACCCGACGCATAATAGAAACTTCCAAAATAATAGAAAAAAAATTCAGAAAATTAAAAAATACCATTATGGCTTCATTTTAATCCAAAATAGGTCGGAAGAGGCTGAGAAAAACAGAAAATAAAAGATATCGATCCATTTCGTTCCTATCCGACACTAAATAGAAAAAAAAAAAAAAAATAGCAAAAAAATTCAAAAAATCAAAGAATACCATTACAGGTTCATTTGAAGCCAAAATAAGCCGGAAAAGGCCGAGAAAAACGGAAAATAAGAATTATCGTTCCGTTTCTTTCCTGCCCGGCACTAAATAGAAAATTCAAAGAAAATAGTAAAAAAAATTCAAAAATTAAAAAACACCATTATGGATTCATTTCAAGAAAAAGAAGGTTGGAAAAGGATGTGAAAGAGTGAAAATAAGAATTATCTTTCCGTTCCGTTCCTACACGACGCGAAATAGAAAATTCCAAAAGAATAGCAAAAAAATTCAAAAAATTAAAAAATACCATTACGGGTTCATTTCAAGCCAAAATAGGTCAGAGAAGGCCAAGAAAAACAGAAAGTAAAAGTTATCGATCCGTTTCGTTCCTATCCGGCACTAAACAGAAAATTAAAAAAAAAATAGCAAAAAAATTCAAAAAATTAAAAAATACCATTATGAATTCATTTCCAACCAAAATAACAGGAAAAATGGTGAGAAGGAAAGAAAATAAAAATTATAATTTCGTTCCGTTCCTACCCGACGCGTAATAGAAACTACCAAAAGAATAGTAAAAAAATTCAGAAAATTAAAAAATACCATTATGGCTTCATTTTAAACCAATATAGGCCGGAAGAGGCTGAGAAAAACAGAAAATAAAAATTATCGTTCCGTTTCATTCCTGCCCGGCACTAAAAAGAAAATTCAAAGAAAATAGTAAAAAAGTTCAAAAAATTAAAAAACAACATTACGAATTCATTTCAAGAAAAAGAAGGTTGGAAAAGGATGTGAAAGAGTGAAAATAAGAATTATCTTTCCGTTCCGTTCCTACCCGACGCGAAATAGAAAATTCCAAAACAATAGCAAAAAAATTAAAAAATACCATTACGGGTTCATTTCAAGCCAATATAGGTCAGAGAAGGCCGAGAAAAACAGAAAATAAAAGTTATCGTTCCGTTTCGTTCCTATCCGGCACTAAATAGAAAATTAAAAAAAATAACAAAAAAATTCAAAAAATTAAAAAATATCATTATGAATTCATTTCAAACCAAAATAAGTTGGAAAAGGCTTAGAAAGAGAGAAAATAAAAATTATAATTTCGTTCCGTTCCTACCCGACGCATAATAGAAACTGCCAAAATAATAGTAAAAAAATTAAGAAAACTAAAAAATACCATTATGGCTTCATTTTAATCCAAAATAGGTCGGAAGAGGCAGAGAAAAACAGAAAATAAAAGATATCGATCCATTTCGTTCCTATCCGACACTAAATAGAAAATTAAAAAAAAATAGCAAAAAAATTCAAAAAATCAAAGAATACCATTACGGGTTCATTTGAAGCCAAAATAAGCCGGAAAAGGCCGAGAAAAACGGAAAATAAGAATTATCGTTCCGTTTCTTTCCTGCCCGGCACTAAATAGAAAATTCAAAGAAAATAGTAAAAAAATTCAAAAAAATAAAAACACCATTATGGATTCATTTCAAGAAAAAGAAGGTTGGAAAAGGATGTGAAAGAGTGAAAATAAGAATTATCTTTCCGTTTCGTTCCTACCCGACGCGAATTAGAAAATTCCAAAAGAATAGCAAAAAAATTCAAAAAATTAAAAAATACCATTACGGGTTCATTTCAAGCCAAAATAGGTCAGAGAAGGCCGAGAAAAACAGAAAATAAAAGTTATCGATCCGTTTCGTTCCTATCCGGCACTAAACAGAAAATTAAAAAAAAATAGCAAAAAAATTCAAAAAATTAAAAAATACCATTATGAATTCATTTCCAACCAAAATAACAGGAAAAATGATGAGAAGGAGAGAAAATAAAAATTATAATTTCGTTCCGTTCCTACCCGATGCGTAATAGAAACTACCAAAAGAATAGTAAAAAAATTCAGACAATTAAAAAATACCATTATGGCTTCATTTCAATCCAAAATAGGTTGGAAGAGGCCGAGAAAAACAGAAAATAAAAGTTATCGATCCGTTTCGTTCCTATCCGGCACTAAATAGAAAATTAAAAAAAAAATAGCAAAAAAAATTCAAAAAATTAAGAAACGCCATTATGGATTCATTTCAAGCTAAAATAGGTTGGAAAAGGATGAGAAAGAGCGGAAATAAAAATTATCGTTCCGTTCCGTTCCGTTCCTACCCGACGCGAAATACAAATTTCGAAATGAATAGCATAAAAATTCAGAAAAATTAAAAATACCATTATGGCTTCATTTCAATCCAAAATAGGTGGAAAGAGGCCAAGAAAAACCAAAACTAAAAATTATCGTTCCGTTTCGTTCTTACCCGGCGCTAAATAGAAAATTAAAAAAAATAGCAAAAAAATTCAAAAAATTAAAAAACACATTTTGGATTCATATCAAGCCAAAATAGGTTGGAAAATGATGAGAAAGAGCGAAAATAAAAATTATCGTTCCGTTCCGTTCCGTTCCTAGCCGACGCGAAATAGAAATTTTCAAAAGAATAGCGAAAAAATTTAGAAAATTAAAAAATACCATTATGGCTTCATTTCAGTCCAAAATAGGTTGGAAGAGGCCGAGAAAAACAGAAAATAAAAATCATCGTTCCGTTTCGTTCCTACCCGGCGCTTAATAGCAAATTAAAAAAAAATAGCAAAAAAATTCCAAAAACTAAAAAACACCGTTATGGATTCATTTCAAAGCAAAATAGGTTGGAAAATGATGAGATGGAGAGAAAATAAAAATTAACGTTCCATTTCGTTCCTACCCGACGCGAAATAGAAAATTCCAAAACAACAGCAAAAAAATTCAAAAAATTAAAGAATACCATTACGGGTTCATTTGAAGCCAAAATAGACCGGAAAAGGCTGAGAAAAACCGAAAATCAAAATTATCGTTCCGTTTCGTTCCTGTTCGGCACTAAATAGAAAATTCAAAGAAAATAGTAAAAAAATTCAAAAAATTAAAAAGCACCGTTATGGATTCATTTCAAGAAAAAGAAGGTTGGAAAAAGATGTGAAAGAGTGAAAATAAGAATTATCTTTCCGTTCCGTTCCTATCCGACGCGAAATAGAAAATTCCAAAACAATAGCAAAAAAATTCAAGAAATTAAAAAATACCATTACGGGTTCATTTCAAGCCAAAATAGGTCGGAGAAGGCCGAGAAAAACAGAAAATAAAAATTATCGATCCGTTTCGTTCCTATCCGGCACTAAATTGAAAATTAAAAAAAACAGCAAAAAAATTCAAAAAATCAAGAAACACCATTATGAATTCATTTCAAGCTAAAATAGGTTGGAAAAGGATGAGAAAGTACGAAAATAAAAATTATCGTTCCGTTCCGTTCCTACCCGACGCGAAATACAAATTTCGAAAAGAATAGCAAAAAAATTCAGAAAATTCAAAAATACAATTATGGCTTCATTTCAATCCAAAATAGGTCGGAAGAGGCCAAGAAAAACCAAAAATAAAAATTATCGTTCCGTTTCGTTCCTACCCGGCGCTAAATAGAAAATTAAAAAAAAATAGCAAAAAAATTAAAAAAATTAAAAAACACATTATAGATTCATATCAACCCAAAATAGGTTGGAAAAGGATGTGAAAGAGCGAAAATAAAAATTATTGTTCCATTCCGTTCCGTTCCTACCCGACGCGAAATAGAAATTTTCAAAAGAATAGCAAAAAAATTCGAAAAATTAAAAAATACCATTATGGCTTCATTTCAGTCCAAAATAGGTTAGAAGAGGCCGAGAAAAACAGAAAATAAAAATCATCGTTCCGTTTCGTTCGTACCCGGCGCTAAATAGCAAATTAAAAAAAAATAGAAAAAAAATTCCAAAAACTGAACAACACCGTTATGGATTCATTTCAAGCCAAAATAGGTTGGAAAATGATGAGATGGAGAGAAAATAAAAACTATTGTTCCATTCTGTTCCTACCCGACGGGAAACAGAAAATTCCAGAACAACAGCAAAAAAATTCAAAAAATTAAAGAATACCATTACGGGTGCATTTGAAGCCAAAATAGGTCGGAAAAGGCCGAGAAAAACAGAAAATAAAAATTATCTTTCCGTTTCGTTCCTGCCCGGCACTGAATAGAAAATTATAAGAAAATAGTAAAAAAATTCAAAAAATTCAAAAACACCGTTATGGATTCATTTCAAGAAAAAGAAGGTTGGAAAAAGATGTGAAAGAGTGAAAATAAGAATTATCTTTCCGTTCCGTTCCTACCCGACGCGAAATAGAAAATTCCAAAACAATAGCAAAAAAATTCAAAAAATTAAAAAAATACCATTACGGGTTCATTTGAAGCCAATATAGGCCGGAAAAGGCCGAGAAAAACGGAAAATAAAAGTTATCGATCCGTTTCGTTCCTATCCGGCACTAAATAGAGAATTAAAAAAAAAAATAGCAAAAAAATTCAAAAAATTAAAGAATACCATTACGGGTTCATTTGAAGCCAAAATAGGACGGAAAAGGCCGAGAAAAACAGAAAATAAGTATTATCGTTTCGTTTCGTTCCTGCCTGGCACTAACTAGAAAATTCAAAGAAAATAGTAAAAAATATTCAAAAAATTAAAAAACACCATTATGGATTCATTTCAAGAAAAAGAAGGTTGGAAAAGGATGTGAAAGAGTGAAAATAAGAATTATATTTCCGTTCCGTTCCTACTCGACGCGAAATAGAAAATTCCAAAACAATAGCAGAAAAATTCAAAAAATTAAAAAATATCATTACGGGTTCATTTCAAGCCAATATAGGTCAGAAAAGGCCGAGAAAAACAGAAAATAAAAGTTATCGATCCGTTTCATTCCTATCCGGTACTAAATAGAAAATTAAAAAAAATAGCAAAAAAATTCAAAAAATTAAAAAATACCATTATGAATTCATTTCAAACCGAAATAAGTGGAAAGGATGAGAAAGAGAGAAAACAAAAATTATAATTCGTTCCGTTCCTACC
>JAXUIC010000774.1:0-14413 GCA_035136125.1 Quercus rubra
AAATGAAATGATTTGATTTACATGCACCCTTATTAAGTTCTCATATATCTTACCTTTATTGAGCTATGTAGCCCACCCCTTCCAATCTTTTAGTCAACAGGTTTTATTTTTGGAGCAGAGGAGCCTTAGTCGAGTTTTGGAAGGAGTTGGTTTTAGTTTTATATGTATAGATCCTAAGTTAGCAATTTGATGTTTAGATTTGTAGTATGGTGTATTTTAGGATCTAATGAAAGTGTGTACCTTAAGGTATTAAGAGATGTATTATGTGAAATTTAGAATTTGAATAACTGGTGGATTGTGTTATCTTTTGAAGTATAATGTAGATGTTCTGTATATCAAGTGGAAATTTATATCTAAGTAAAGAAATAAGAATGGAAAGAAAGAAGGAAGATTTTGTAAAAGTTTTGCTAAAAAGTTAAGTTGGTTGTTGTTAATATCAGGTTTTAAACTTGATATTAGCATGCCGGTCATGATCATAAATCTGGGTATCGGGTTTGGAACGTGACATATATGTAGTGACCTTGTCAAATATTTCTTATCTGCCAACAAAGCATTATTGCTCATTTGAAGCAATTTACAATGTTCATTATGGGTAGAAGCTTACATACTTTTTGTTGTTGTGATTTACAATTTGAGTAGATGAAAAATAATATGATGTTCTATCACTGGTTATTGCCTTCACAACAAAAAGGGTAAAATTTCAAATCAAAAGATTACATATCACATTTGCGGGGGCCTTTTCTGGTAGGATTGGGCTGCCTCCTGCGGTAACGAGCTGGGCTGCCTCCTGCGATGGTGGGCCCTAGTGTTTCTGAGTAAGGGAGCTGGGGCCGGTTTGTGCACAACTTATGCCACGCCTGTTAGGAGCAAGTTCTTCTGGCAAGCAGAATCGTAGCAGACAAGCTATGACAGGCTAGACTGTTGCAGAAGTTATGGCAGGCTAGACTGTTGCAGACAAGTTATGGCAGACAGAAAATAATGACTAAAAAACAGAGTATTCTATTTATCCAAGCGGACTGCTAGGTATTTCCTGTCAGTAAAACATGATTATTGTCACAATGATACCAATTGTTAAGGAAAATAAAGAGAGTAACACTAATTAATTTGAATAGGCAAAATATTAAATTATAAAATTTTGTCTGCCGCAGCAAATCCAAAGAGGGGGAGAACGCCTCTTCTCAATGCAAATAATCCCCCAGGAAGAATCCTGCTATGGGAATTAATGGCTTTGAGGGAGTCGGCCCTGAATGGTTATAGTCCCACTGGGAAAGCTCTCGTTTGCATTCTTTGGAGGAAAGGTGAGACTTTTTAAAGGGGAGAGAGGGAAGCCGACCTATTGGTGCATGCTCTTTCAAACTAACTCTCTCCTTTCTTTCTTAGTTTTCTTTCATTTTCTCTCTGTTTTCGTTCTAATCTTTTTTCTTTTCCTCTTACTCTGCTTTTCCTTTCACGTTGTGAAAAATCCCCTGTTTTTCGATCCTCCATACAGGGCACGGCAAGGGCCTCTTTATAGTGCCTGCCGTGACCAGTGTTTTACTGTTTTGCCCCTTAACCGCCTTTGTCTGGTCTGGGTGTGCCTGCTAATCGTACAAAACCCCTGCCAGACAGAGGCGGATCCATGTTGTACTTTTGTGCGCCGCGGATTCATTTTGTCCTTTTGCGCGCCGCGGTCTTTCCTGCCACGATGTTAATTTCCTCTCTCCTCACACTCAGAGCATGCATTCAACGGTTCCCTCTCAAATTGCCTCTTTTGGGTGGTCTATCATCCCAGCAGGACGTACCTCCCAAAAGAGGCTTGAGCAGGGGCCGAAAATAGATCCTTTCCCCTCTCCCCACCACCAAACCACACCCCTTTACCTCTTACCTCTGGCTCATGGCCCCACCATGTCCTGTATGGCTGGGTACAGGCTGGTGGCGCCAGGGCCTTGCGCGTGCTTCCCTCTTAAATTTGTCCAAGAGACTACCTGCTACTCATGTGTCTGCCGTGACCTGGAGACTCTCCTTCTGCGTTTTCTGGCCTTTATGTGGGCTTTCTTTTGGTCCTTCGCTTCAATCAGAAACTGGGCTTCGTATGATGATGGGCTTTATATTTCTTGTGCCTACCTTTGTTTTTCTTTGCTGCCTTCCGTGTTGGCTTATAGTTCCTGCCGTAATGGCTCAATCTTGCTGGGCCCCTTTTTGGGCCGGCCGTTTTATTCCTTTTCTCAGTGGCCCACCATAGGCACTTTTTGTTTCCTTTTATTCATGGGCTCCTATGTCCCTTTGTTTTCTTCTTTTGGGCATCCACGGCCCATTTGCTAATTCTCTTGGGCTTCCCGGCCCGTTTGCTAATTCCACACTCCCATGGGCTTTGTTACTAACTTCATTGGGCTTCCCCGGCCCAATAACCTTATCCTTATCTTTGGGTTTTATGGGCCTGCCATAAATCCCTTACTTTCTTAGTTTACATTACCTTGGGCCTGCAGCGGCCCTTTCTCACTTTTCTAACTCATATTCTGCCCATGGGATGCTATTTCTCTCTTTCCTGGCTTCTTTGAGCCCGTTTACCTTTTCAAGGCCCAAGTATACATTAGACATGGCAAAACGGGCGGGTCGGGTCGGGGTCGGGTTGGGTCAATCGGGGTCGCGGGTCAAAACGGGTCACGGGTCAAAACGGGTCATTTTTAAACGGGTTCAAACGGGTTGCGGGTCAAACGGGTCGCGGGTTGAGTCGGGTTGCAAGTCGGGTCAAGTTGACCCATATTTTTCAAAATTTTTTTTTTTTTTTTTTTTTTGAAGTAGATGCAATCTGCCAATTGTTTATGAGTTTCTTAACTATAATTAGATTCTCACTGGTAATATTGTTACTAATTACCACTAAACACTTGACTTGATACTTAAATTTGGTGCAACTCTTGTTCCAGCTTTCTAGAAACTAATCTTGGTATCGATCTATTTAAAGTAGGAAGAGAAAATGAAGGTGGCAAGCAAAGAATGACAACCTATAATAAAGTACATAACATATTAAGTAAAGAAGAATAAGTAAATATTTTATAAAAATTACACCTTAATCTCAATTTACTCATCATTGGTAGACATGGCAAAACGGGCGGGTCGGGTCGGGCTCGGGTCGGGTCAATCGGGTCGCGGGTCAAAACGGGTCACGGGTCAAAACGGGTCATTTTAAACGGGTTAATCGGGTTACGGGTCAAACGGGTCGGGTCAAACGGGTCTGACCCGTTTTGCCATGTCTAGTATACATTGTTGGGCTAGTGACTCATTATTCCTGCCGCTTGGGCCTAATGGTCTTTTTTAACTATTCATAGTCAATTTCCTGTGGCTCTCATCATTGGGCTTTTTTTTCCATTGGGCTTTCCACAAATGGCCCTCAACAACATTTAAAAGAAACACTAACAGAAAGTAAAATATATGACATGCACTAATAACAAAAGATCATAATATTCAAAGAGTTTTGTAAATCAACAACAAAATCTTATTAAATTGCTGGGGGCAGCTTTACTAACTATATTTTATCAATAAAAATAATTTGCTTCATAAGACTTGTTTAAGTTATCATATTAAATATGAGAAAACAGGTGCAAGCATATTGTTGTGACTCTACACTATATCACAAAGAGTCTCTCTTGGATTGCTTCATTCTTCCTTTGTGCTTTACAACTAAAGCTCCCCCAACATAAGCTTCCTGCCTTGCAAAACTGTGCAGACAAAAGCAGAATTCTAGAATTTTCATTTCCTACTTTTGCAGCCCTCAACAGAAGTTAAGATTCATGATTTTATCAAAATCTTGCATGCCTTTATTATTAAAATTCTCAATATATACACCATTAGCATAGATACAAATTGATTCAAAAGCAGCCTTATTTTAAAAACACCATAATGCAAAAATATCACCAACAAATAATCATAATATTTGAAGAGGGATGAATGAAGCAAAATAAAAATAATTCAAATTCACAAAATGAAGAACCAAATATCAAGAACATAAAGGGAGATTCTTGGAAGCAAAATTAACAAGCCTAGCATAAATTGTTAAGATTTTAGACTCAATTGGAAAGGAAGTAACTCTAAAAGTTTTAGCTCGCCAAGCTTTCTTGTATTGTTTTATACCTCCTAGAGCAAGGATGTCAAAGGAGTTACAGGATGAGCGGATAACAGACCAAACAAATTGGCATGTATATCAACCATCAATAACACACCCAAAATTATAAAAATTTAAATAGATTAAAATGTTAGATTGAGAAAGAACTTAACTGTTTATTTATAACTGCCAAAAATGTTTAAGGATTTTCAAAACTACTAAAGTATGTCAGGGTTAACAAATTTTATACACCTATGGGAATCTAATTCTTTTCAATCCAATCAAAGAATTAGATAAACAAACAAAAAGAATAGAAAGATATAATACTTGTTTTCAAGTTTTCAAGGGTTTTAACTAATTGCTCATACTTATATTCCTTTATCTCCACCTCTACTTCTACTTTCTCCACCACTGTTGCACCTTTTTAAAATGCCAAAATAACCCAACGACGTCGTTTAATGCAATATCTTTTAAATTAAAGCATGGATACAATAAAAATGAGTGAAAAAGATCATATATTTATGTAAACATTCAAAATTTTGGGAATTTAGATTCAGATTATGTAATAAGAACAAAATAGTCGGGTATATTATCTTAAAGGTGCTGTTTAACACAAAACAGATTGGGTTGCCGAGCTATTTGGTTTTTTCTTTACAGATGATGTACATTAGCTGTTTTTCCTTTCTTTCACACTAACAATTGTAGTATTGTTTATGAGAAAAGTTTGAGTTGAAGCCAAGAGAAGAATTTTTATAGATACAAAATATTCAAGGGCAGGTTGTATGATTGAAAACAAATATTTTCCCTTCCATATTTTACCTTCCAACCATTTAAAAGAAATATTTTACCTTCTCACAATGAATTATTGGAAAAATAACTAAAAACAATTATAATGAGTATAACAATCGCAATAAACAATATGTTCCAACCGTTTAAAAGAAATATTTCTTTTATTTTGTATAACAACTCAGCTAAGTTAAATATATTTTTTTTAAATGAAAATTGTCTAAAAACAAAAGTCTTTTTTTTTTTTTTTTGTTTCTCTCTTTTCTTTTATTTAGCAAGTAAACAGAATAATGAACAAATATAGATTCCATAAACAAAACTATCTACATCAGACAAATAGTGCAATACATGTATTAGTAGCAGAGTAGTAAATGATCTGATTAATGGTTTTATATTGACTATTTATATATAACTTTTATGCCACAGGAACTTTTTAAAATTTTTTTCTACAGAAATTGTTAACAAACCTTGAGTCGATGCAGTTAAGTATGCAGCTCTTTATCCAAAATGAAAGTAGAACCTGCAAAATAAGTATTTTTTTTTAGTTTTTTTAATTAAAATAATTTGTAAAAAAAAGAATAACGAAGATCAATAATAGTACAGTAAATGACCACCTAAATCAAGTTAATACCTACTTACAAAAACAACAGCGAGAGAATTAACTTCCACATCCTTTGCAACTCCAAGCACGCAAAAAAGAAAGTAACATAATATATATTTCTAAACCTAGACATGGATCAATATATGTCTATCTATTTGTAGTACCAAAATGTTCAATTTCTTAGAGAAAAGAGGTATTGGCTTTGCAATCTTTAATAGTCAGAAACTGATTCACATGCTCAGGTGCATTATGATTATAGAGGTACGGAACTACAGAGATTGCAATCTTTAGGAGGTAGCAAACAAATGTGCAAGATTTGGAAGACAGCATCAAAAACAGGTCATTCTAATCTTTAGTAGTTGGAAACAGATTCACATGCTCAGTAGCTAATGTGATATTAGAACTAAAATCAAAAGTCATATCAAGCAAAATTTAACATGAAATAAAAATTGCAAAGTGGAAACAACATTAGAAATGAAGATACCATAAACAAAAATGTAATCAAAAGAAATCATAATACCATCACTTAACTGGGAAGAAGCCCAAGTTTGAAAAACCCCACTAAAGTATTCGATTTGTACCACAATAAGACATAGAAACAATAAATATATTAGTAAGTATATGAAAAATTGATAATCACAATCAAATTCAAAAATCAAATGGAAAGACATGTCAATGTCACCGTCCATAGGACTATTTTTGTAAAGAGAAATGCATGTTTTAATTTACTATGTAGTTTTACAGAAACAAAAAAGAAAAAAATAGTTCTTGACAATATCTGAGGACCTTAAACAATCATATATCTGTTAACAAAAGAATTTTTCTTTCAAAAAATCACATACCCAAACATAAGCCTAAATTAAAACAAATTCAGATAAAAAACGATATTAAAAACTCCAGCAACTTGAAATTGAAACAAACCCCAGCAACAACCCAAAATAAATTAATTAAACAAAACCCAGCAGTAGCCCATAACTATCTGCAACACATAGCCCATACATTTTACTAAAAATTCTGAAACCACAATCTACAACAATATGAATTAATTTTTCAACCAAAATAAATTAATCATCAGGCCAACTCTTAGGCCTTTCAAAAAGCACAGGAAAAAAAAAAAAAAAAAACCATTAAATCGATACTATCTCCACTATGAAACCCATCGATATTTACAATATTTTCTTACAAAACCTGTAGAATTTGAAATCCCTAAATCGATAGAAAATCTAATTGAAGACATATAATTAAAACATAACTTTGAGGCTCTGTTCCATTTAAACCAATTTCAATGTGAATTTTAATCCATATCAATCAAATAAAATTGAAACTTGAAAAAGATCAGATTGGAATTCTTCATACCTGAAAAATCATCCAACATCAAAAACGAAAAAGGATCCAAATTCGTCAAACATCAGAAACGAAAAACAATCCAAATTCTTCAAGTTAGTCCTGAAAATCAAATGCCAAAAAAAGGGGCCAAAAAATAATCAATGCCCAAATGATAAAAACTCATGAACAAAATAACCATGAATCAAAATTGACATCAGCTAGAGGAGTTGTGGCTGAGAAAAGGAGGGAGCTGCATTGAATGAGAGAGTTAAAGAAGAAGAAGGAGATGGGAGTGAGCTTGAAATAGAGAGATTTGATCAAGGGTTTTGTTTGGGCCGAGTTTGCATTTGAGAGATAGGTTTGAGATAGTTGCGGCTGAAACCTATGGTTTGTAATTTGTATTTGGTGGAAAAAAAAAATTTATTATTATTTATTTAAGTATTGGACTGAAACCTATGGTTTGTAATTTGTATTTGATGGAAAAATAAAGATTTATTATTATTTATTTAAGTATTGCTGACGTAGAAAATTGTGGGAGTTTAAAAAGCTTTAGTTATATATATGTATATATATATATAGAGTATTGGCTGAAACCTACGGTTTGTAATTTGTATTTGGTGGAAAAAAAAAAGAATTATTATTATTTATTTAAGTATTGCTGACTTGGAAAATTGTGGAAGTTTAAAAAGTTTCGGTTATATATATATATATATATATATATATATATATATATAGATGACAAAGTTATGGGCATCTATTATTACCTATCTAAAATGATCATTGTTTTAAAAGAAATATTGGTTATCATGCGACGTGGTAGAATTTATTATTGAATTTGATGTACATGTTAACAGTTAACTTATTAACTATCACAGTCTAATGTACAAAAACAAAAACAAAAGAAAAAACGAAAAGAAAAAAGGAAAAAAACACTATTGAGTTATTTACAAACTTATTCGTATATGTAATGTTATATATATTTTTTAAAAAATAAAATATTGTTATAGGAAGTGGCTGGGAAGGAGAATGATAGAATTAGCTTGAAAAGGGTAATTTGTATTCTAGGGTTATTTTGAGGAAACCAACCTCCAAGGGAAAAGAATAGAGAATAGGAAGAACAGAGAAGAATTGAGAGTTAGGAAGGAATGAATCAAGGGAAAATTGGTATTGTTTCTGCTTACCCTTCTCATACATCCCTCTCTACCTTATATACAGTTTAGTACCACTCAATCTGGTAGTTACAATCAGTTACAAGCATCAATCCACCCTTAGCTGGCATATACAGCTGGCATAGTAACCAACTACTAGCCTCAGCACTACATACCTACACACAGATGTACAACAACACACACACACCACACACTCATTACATACTACTATCAAGTCAGTACAACTCTTATCAAAGAATTTGTTGATTCTTCTTGTATACAGACCACTCAATACTATTGAGTTACAGGATTTTTGGACCTTGGATTTTTGGGGCCGGACTTCACTTGGCACGGGTGGAGAAGAGGAGAGCTGATATGGGTGTTGACACCCTATTTTGCAACCCGCATTTAACCTCACATGGAGGGTAAAAGGGTAATTTCACCTTGGAAATATGCATCTTGATTTTGGTCATTAGATCCTTAATTTCATTTCACCAAAATGATCTTGATGTTGTAACGATCAAATCGACTGGTCATGAGGCCTAATCGGACCATCAGATTAAAAGTTATCATCAAATCAAGTTTAATGACTGAGATGCCACTATCACAAATTGAGTCCGATTATATGTGATTATGAATATTTGATTTCAATTGGTTATAAGTATAATCAATTTGAAATCGATGATGTGTCATAATTCGATTGGTTAGGACTACATTTTATGGTGAGGTTGCATACACCTAATTAATTATAAAGTTAAACATTAATTATTCAATGAGTCATTTGTGCAATTATCTTTTAATTAGAGTAAATTTGGAACGAATTAGTTCTGAAATGGGAGTGATTGGAGCCATTTAATGTTAATTGGAAGCTAATTTGAGACTTATTAATGTTAATTGTGCTGAAACCATTTTCTAACAAATGATCTCTGCTTACCATTTCATCAATATCTCTCATAATATTTTGAATCTGTGAATGAGATTAATTTTTCCAGAAACTAGACATCCGGGGCTTCAATTTGAGCACAAGAATGAAGCAATTCCAATCAAAATTGAGTCAGATATGATTTTTCGAAGTTGTCTCTATATGCTGTTATAGCAGCTACGGGAAAACCGAAATTTGCTTACTCCTCACTCCCATCAATCTTTCCATTTAATGCACCAGATTTCCTTCAAGGCTAAAATGGGGTCTAGGTTCATGATTCTTTGTCAACCCTCATTAAATGGCCTTCCATTCATATTTTCTCCACCACTACTATATAAACCCCCCCTCCTTCATTCCAAAGCATAGAAAAACCCTCTACTCTTCTCCTCTCTTGAGTTTCTAATGAAGTTGAGTAGTTCTGTCATATCTTGGTCTTCTTGAGACTCAAGGTATGAGTGAAACTCACTCTTCCTCTCCTAACTCTTCTTTTCCTCCACCCTTAGGACCTCTACCAAGAGTCTCCTCCTCCACCGTATGGATATTGCATTAAGGTATAATCCATTTCCTTTACTTGTTTTTTGTGTTGCCATGATGGGAATTTAGGATTAAAGCATGATAGTAATTATTTAAATTCTCTTGAATATGTTTGAATGTTCTTATATGTTCTTCACATGTTCTTGATTGTTCATCATACTGTTCATGCATAAACACTAGTTTTGATCCTAAAATTCACATAAAAAATATGAAAAACCTGTTTGCTTAATAATTCTTTCAAATCCTTGTATCTAGCTTATCACCATCCACATACATTCACTAGAATTTATTTTTCAATCCAAATGTAATGCTAAATAAATTGAATTAGGGTTTATCACATGCACACACATTAAATTCAACATGTAAATTGATTGACATATTGGATGATATGATATGAATGTTAGCCACCATAGTCTAGAAGACGGTTTCATCCGGCAAGGTGGGTGCTAACACCTTCCCACCTTGTAACATAGCCTCCGAACTTAGATCAAGGGTTAGTAGATCAAATGCTTATCCATGTAATTTTTCAATTTCTAGATTGTAACTAGGAAATAAAGCCATGTACTTTATCTTAGATTGTATCTAGGACCAAAGCCATGTAATTTTCCTATGATCAATGTAAATTTTATCTACACAATTAATACAATGAGGAATTTTTCAATTACTGGTTTTCTTGTTTTTCCAATAATTAAATAAGTGGCGACTCCATTGTAAAACCCCTAATCTAAGGGGGGAAAATATAACTGGTCAAACCTCCATTTTGAGGGGCAATAACACGACTCCACCCATTCACGTGGGTTTGGCCCTAACATCCTTATAAAAACGGGCCGGGGTGCTGTAGTCTCTCACAGTAGGAGAGGTTAGACTGTGGGGTGGCTAACTATGAATGGGTTTTCACGTTTCCCTACTGCTAGGATTCAGCACATTCACTGTTACACATCAGACCATAGACCGATTCTGTTATCTTTGAATGTGAAATGGTGAGAAGTAAAGATGGAGAAGGAAACCATTTAAGTTTGAATCTATGTGGGTGGCCGATCCAAGTTGTAAAGCCGTAATAAATGAAGCTTGGGCTGAACCAGTGGTGGGAAATCCTATGTTTACCGCCACAACTAAAATGAAGAAGTGTAAGAAGAACTGAATAAGTGGAGTAGAAAGTCTTTTGGAAGTATTAAGAATCGGATAAAGGAGACAAGGGAGAGATTGTGGGTGGCTGAAGAGACATCAGCAAGAAGTGGGACTCATCAGGAAGTAGAAAATATTAGAAAAGATCTTAATCAAATTATTAGAAAAGGAAGAGAAGATGTGGCAGCAGAGATCACGGGTGCAATGGCTTGAGAATGAGGATAGGAATACAAAAATTTTTCATGGGATTGCTACTCAAAGGAAGAGGCGGAATTTCATTAAAGGGTTAAGGGATGAGGAGGGTGTGTGGCGAAATGATGAGCATATTTTTTCGGGTTTGCTGGTTGGTTTCTATGAGAAGTTGTTTGCTTTATCAAATCCTCAGAATATGGAGCGAATTCTGAATGGAGTTACAAGAAGTGGTGACAAATAGTATGAGAACCAAGTTGGCACAAGCATACACAGTGGGTGAGGTAGAAAAGGCAATCAAAGATATGGCTCCGTTGAAGGCTCTAGGCCCATATGGGATGCCCCCCTATTCTATCACACATATGGTCGGATATAGGTATGGACATTTACCTAGGCTTATTCCTTTCATGTCTGAAATTCTGGTTCTTTGTTAAAATCTATAAACCATACCTTCATCACCCTTATCTTGAAAGTAAAAAACTCGAAAAGAGTGTCTGAATTTAGACCTATTAGTCTGTGTAATGTATTTACAAGATTGTAAGTAAGGTCCTTGCTAATTGTCTTGAGCCTATTCTTAATGATATCATATCAGAGTCACAGAGTGCTTTTATTGTTGATAGGCTTATTACTAATAATGTCCTTATTGCATTTGAGTCTTTGCACCATATGAAGATTAACTGTACAAGGAGGACAAGGTTCATAGCGCTTAAACTGGATATGAGCAAAAGCCTATGATAGGGTGGAGTGGTGTTTTCTGGAAAAAATCGTGCTGAAGATGGGTTTTAAGGAGTCTTGGGTTGCTATGATTATGGAGGCATTACCACGGTGACTTACTCTATCTTGGTTAATGGGGAACCAAAGGGTTTGATCACTCCCACAAGGGGGTTTAAGGCAAGGTGACCCACTATCACCTTACCTTTTTCTTTTCTGTGTGGAGGGGTTGAATGCTATACTTAACCAAGCTAGTGAAAAATGGTGACATACATGGATTCTCTATTTGCAGAAATGGACCTAAACTCACCCATCTATTCTTTGCAGATGATTGTCTGCTATTTTGTAGATTCACCTTGGAGGAGTGTGAGAAGATCCAACAGATTTTAGCCTACTATGAGGAGGCAACGGGCCAAGTGGTAACAAGGATAAGACTACTCTCTTTTTTAGCAAGACACAAGTGAGCAATCCCAAGAAGCTATAAAAAATTCCTTAAATGTGAATGCAATCCAACATTATGAGAATACTTGGGATTACCTTCTTTCATTTGGGAGGTCCAAGAAAGTAAGCTTCACTCAAATAAAAGAAAGGATTTGGTCTAGGATGCAGGGTGGAAGGAGAAACTCGTCTCACAAGCTGGAAAAGAGATTATGATTAAAGAGGTCATCTAATCTATCCCTACTTATTCTATGAGTGTGTTTCGATTGCAACAAGCCTAGCAAGGATATTGAAGCCATGATTCGTAAATTTTGGTGGGGGCAAGGAGAAAATAAAAAGATTCATTGGGGATTGGAAGACTATGTGTGCTTCAAAGTCGGTGGCAGGAATGGGGTTTCGTGACATTCAAAAGTTCAATAATGCAATGTTGGCAAAGCAGGTTTGGCGCCTTTTTCCACCGTAGGGATACGCTGCTGTACAGGGTTTTTAGCGCAAAATATTTTCCACATGTCAATATTCTAGATGCTTCCATCCACCCCAAGTTTCTTACCGCTGGAGGAGTATTTGTAGGCGCGAGAAGTCATCCATAAAGGAGCTGTGTGCGGGTTGGAGATGGGAAAGGGATTGATATTTGGGACCAAAGATGGCTTCCGGATTTAGCATATGGTAAGGTGGTGTCTCCTAGAATTGATGCAGAGATCAATAAAGTTTGTGACTTATTCCTACCTAACTCTAAGGTTTGGAATGTGGACCTTATCGAAACTATGTTCTAACAGTGGGAAGCTTCAATGATTGCTAGCACTATTGTAAGCGAAGTGGAGGATAATGATACACTTGTCTGACCCCTAACTCCTAATGGTGAGTATTTTGTACGGACTGCTTATAGATTACAGGAAAATGGAGTGCCTCAGGAAAACCCAAGTTCCTCTTCCACAGATGTTGCTGCAACAGTATGGAAAGGGGTGTGGAAAATCCATGCTCCCAGTAAGATCAGGCACTTTTTTTGGCGAGCACTCAGAGATTCACTACCTACAATACCAAACTTATGGATTAGGAATATCATGGTGGATGAAGCTTGCTCTCTCTGTGAGGATGGGAAGGAAACGATCATGCACTCTCTGTGGTACTGTGAGCAAGCCCAAACGATTTGGAAGGCTGAAAGGAGCTTTGTGGACCTATACAAGAAAAAAAACTAGTCTTTATGGATTTATTTGAGATGGTGAATAAGGAGGGGTCCACCTTTCGAATGGCGTGGTTTGCAACCATAGCTTGGAGCTTATGGCAACGACAAAATCATATCCGAGAGCGTCAGACCACATGGCAACTATTTGAGATAGAAAGGAGAGCAAAAGCAATGGTGGAGGAATATTTTGACACCCATAAACCGAAGCCATTGGTGACTCCCAGACCTACCCGTGTACGTTGGTTTCCACCGACAGAAAACCTGTATAAAGCCAACTTCGACGCTGCTTTATTCGATCACCTGGGGTTCGCTGGGTTGGGTGTGGTAGTTAGGGACTATAGAGGGAATGTTTTGGCTGCTCTCAGCCAAAAGGTGGCACTGCCTCAGTCCATGGAGATGGCAGAGGCTCAACAGCCAAACGGGCAGTACAGCTAGCTACAGAGATGAGTTTCCTAAGGGTGATGGTGGAGGGTGATTGCAAAAGGGTTGTTTAAGCTTTACAGGCCCAGAGTAGAAGTCTCACGCTGCATGGGCATGTGATTGAGGATGCACGTAGATTAGGTGCCACATTGTAGACTTGTTCTTTTCACCATGTTTTTAGAGAGGGTAATTTATTAGCACACTCTCTTGCACGTAGAGTAGTTTTAACTGCAGACATAGATGTATGGGTACAAGAGCTACCTAGTGATCTGGATGATGTATTCCGGAAAGACCTCTGACTTTTGTTTTGAATAAAATTCCCTTTACTTCTCAAAAAAAAAAAGAAAAAAAAAAAAACTTAACTACAGTTAGTAAATCAAACCAAGGTTAATTCTCAGCTTCACTTACCCATAGTCGGATTTAACCCAAAATCAATTAGCCAAAATCAACTCTATTTCCTCTTTATGCCTCTTTAACTCAAACACTTAAACCCTATCTGCCTCTTTCTTCCTCTCTCCCTCTAACTCTATTTCCCCAATATCTCTCTAGAGAAGATATTGGGCAAATCCAGTTGAAAACATCACTGGCAGATTCAACAACAACAACGATCAAGATGGGTGGTCGGTTGGATTCGTGTAGCGGAACCGAGAAATGTCCTTAAAAACCATCACTGGCGGCAACAACAACAGCGATCCATTATCTGCTGCTACTTCTTCTAACCACACGTGTCTTGGCATCTCGGTTGGTCGCCACCAGAGCTTCACTAATTCCTTGCGATGAGTCCAGAGCTTCACGAATTCCTTGCGACAATGTGTTTAAGTGACAACTCCTCTTCTTCGTCCTGCTTTTCCATTTTGGAAAGGTTGGAGATGTCGACAATGTCTTGAAGGACCACTGATGAGATGAAGGCATACAAGAGTTCTTTTAAATTTTTAATGTGGGGAAGATTGTG
>JAXUIC010000775.1:0-14406 GCA_035136125.1 Quercus rubra
TGGCAAATTCCTTGACAAATTTGAATGTAATTTGGGTCATAAACCTTCATTGAATTCATATTATCTAACCTTTGTCTTGTGATGTGATAATTTAAGGTCTTTGATGTTGTTCATTTTCTTAGTTATATTTTATTTTTGTTATCATTTAAAAAAAAATTATGGTATGCCTGAAAAGAGTGGAGTGATTATTATCATTTGGGTGTAGGCAAAAAATTATTTGCCTTTTGTCTCCGTGTTAAAAAAAAAAAAAAATCTAACTTTTAACTTTTTTTTGAAAATAAGCTAATTTTTAATTTTTATGTTACGTATTTAACATACAAATTATTGAATACTATATATTTTGATAAACACTATATAAATAAGCTAATGAAAATTACTGGATACCCAAATGGATGTAAGATGTCCTTGTAACTTATTATTAACTAGTGTATAACCCATGTATATGCACGGGTATATTTTAAAACACACACACGTAGGACAAAAGCTCTCCTAAGGTGGTCACCGGTGTGGTGCCTGCCACAACGCCTTCAATGTCAAAGTTAGTGTATCCATCTTCAGTCCATCCATTTTATCGAGGCTTAAAACCTTAAGACTCCGAAATCCATCAGCATTAAAATGCAACGTCTCTCCCTCATAAACCTGTAGAAATTCAAGATGTACCAGATTGGGCAAATCTTGAAGAAATTCAAGTGGATCATCCCTTAACTGACTCCACTTTAAGGATATCTTGGCCAGACAATGAAGAGAAGACATCCAGTGCGGTAACTTCTCCAAACGTCCTGACAAGAATAGCCGCTGAAGAAATGGTGGAGGGCAAGATAGGCTTTCAAGATCGAGGACCTCATCCTCTTCTATTGAAGCTATAGACAAAGCACGGAGCCTTTTTAGCATTTCAATGGAAGTGCACAGAGCAATCCCATGTTCTCTTCTGAACCTTACAATGCCTAGCCTCCGCAGTTGATCCAGCTTTCCAAGTTCTCTCAATATAACATTGCTGCCATGATCAACATCTATATGGCAGAGCTTTTGCAAGGAATGGAGACATCCTATCTGTGCCATGGCCTTGAAGCCATTTCTGGAATTTATTTGTGCATAAGATTGTATTTCATACTGATACACCAGTAGGTGGCGAAGTTTCTGAAGCTTCAAGATCTCAACAGGCAATGCAGTGATGCATGTGTGTTTAAGATCCAATGTCTCTAGGTACCGAAGATTCCCAATTGTGGGTGGAATTATTTTAATCATTGTGCTCCTCAAGCTTAGATATTTCAAAAGGAACAACCTGATGATCTCTTTTGGAAATACCTCTAGAGGTGCACCTTGCAAATCTAAGACATTAAGAAGCTTAAACTCAAGGGGAAATGAAAGGGATTTTAAAGACTCAGACAGTGAATCTACCCTCCAAAACATATGCAAAGAACGAAGATGAGAGATGCTCTGGCTTTGTAGTACATCTGGCACGGTTTTATGTATTGACAGACGACGAACTTTTTCAGGCCACTCTGTGTTTTGTCCTCGAGCTATTGTTACAAAGTTTTGTTCTCTTACCTTGGAAATGATTATTTCACGTAGCAGGTCATGGACACGGCATGTTTTGATCCTCCCTTCACTAGTTGTTCCGGCCACTTGGATCAGGCTTCTGTTCAAGAGCTCGTAGAGGTAGCCTTCTGCAACTTCTTCCAAAGTCATGCCTTTTTTTGTTCTCACAAATCCTTCTGCTATCCATAATCGTATTAGCCTCATTTGGTCAATGACATGATTTTTAGGAAAGATGCTAAAGTACAGAAAACAAGACTTGAGATGGTAAGGTAAATCATTATAACTGAGTGATAATATCTTGTCCATACTACTGAGTCTAGGATTTTCCTTAAGTTCATCAGCAAGACTACGTTTAATCATATCCCATTCATCTACCCTGTCCTTGGTCGCCAAAACACCACTGATTGCCACAATTGCAAGTGGCAATCCTTCACATCTTTTGAGGATACTTTCTGTGAGATTATTCAAATAAGGGGGGCAAGAGTTTTCTCCAAAAGTCTTCCTGCAAAATAAAGTCCGAGACTCTTCAAGAGGTAAAGGGTTCAAAGAATAGATGTTACCATGGAATTCCTTGACAGTGGCAGAGGCTATGTCAGACTTGCGTGTTGTGAGCATTACTCGGCTGCTGTTGCTGCTTGGCAATGCATATTTGACTACATCCCACTCATCTATATGCCACAAGTCATCTAATACAATCAGGTACCTTTTAGTCTTATGCTGCAAAAAGCTGTTGATTGTTGTCCTTAGCTGATCGTTGGTCATGCTGTCCAGTTCTTGAGGAACCGGTTTCCTCTTCACCCGATAGAGTTGCTGAAGCATGTGTTTTAGTAGCTCTTCCATCTTAAAAGATTGAGAAACAGTTATCCAAGCACGGTATTTGAATTGTAGCTTCACTTGTGCATCATCATAGACTTTCTTTACCAAGGTGGTCTTGCCCGACCCCCCATTCCAACCACGGAAACCACTTCTCGTCCTGTATCATCCTGGATTAACCAGTTGACCAGCTGTTTTTTGGGATTTTCGATGCCCACTAGATCAGCTTCTTCTATCAGAAGGGCATTCTGTCGATGGTCATCCCATGTCTTAACAGAAATCTTGGCATCGATAGTTTCACTCTGGAATCTCTCGTGTCCATCTGAGATACTTTGGATTCTGGAATTGATGCGTTGTATTTCTGCAGCTATCTGATGGCGAGCTATAAATTTCTTTATTGTGGAAAGTTTTCTTGTAAGAAAAGCATGGGATTCATGGTCAGGATGATGCGTGAGAAGCCTGAATTCATCAATAGCATCTTCAATATCATAAGCCACATCTCTTAGTTGCTTAATCCACACGTCAAGTCCAGGACTCCTGCCTTCCATTTCATTTGCAGCTATTAGTAAGGCGTTGATGTGCTCCAGTTTGTCTTTGATCCACACAGCTTCTTCCTTCACCGCCCTCAACTGTTGCACCTCTTCTTGAATTAAGGTGGTCAACTTGTCCATTACAAAATTTACCACAATTTCAGCCATTGTGTGTGTTACTCCAAAGAAACAAGGATTACTTTTTTCTTTTCTTTTTCTTTGGTTGAAAACAAGGCTGAATGGAAATGATCTTTCTGTGAGTTTTGAGTACCTGCTCTTACTCCAAAAATCAAGACTAGCTTTTTCTTTCTCAAACAAGGCTAATTGGATATGAAATTTCTATCTGATTTTTTTTTTTCGTTTGGTGGAAAATAAGGCTAATTGGAGATGAGGTTTCTTTCTGAATGTTGAGCTGCAGTTCTTATATAATACTCCTTCCGTCCCACTTTTTTTGTCCTTTATTCCATTTTGAGATGTCCCAAAATATTGTCCTGTTTCTAAAAATAAAAGTCATTAATTTACTAATGTTCCTATTATACCCCTATTAATTTACTAATTTAATTTTTTGATTAATTTTTTTAAGGGTAGTTTTGGAAACTTATACATTTTTAAAAGATAGACAAGACAATAAATGATGTTCCCTTAAAAAGTTTGACTTTTCAAACAGGACAAAAAAAATGGGACGGAGGGAGTATAACTATTCAATCATAAAGTTGCGTCTCTGGTTCTACTTCTATACTATGTGCCAAGAGGCCAACTGGATCAGATTGTAACAGGAGAAACGGCAAGTTGCCCAAATAGATTTTTTCTCCTATATTTTTTTTTCCCCTATAGATAAACTGGTCAATGTTTATTCCACTTGAACTCCAGGCTACTTGAAAAAACTCATAAAGAATATTATGTTATCTTCGTGTACATAGGTTTTAATGAAATTACCTGACAACTTACTTATTTTATTTTATGTTTCCCTGGTGAATTGCCATGCACCTTCTTTCCAACTACTTGCAAACAAGTCAACTTTGGCAAATCTCTTCTAGTATTGATTTTGATTTATAAGGTCTTGAGACCATCGTAGTAACCAAAATAAAGCCAGAAAGTACAAGGGCCAAGCGCACAAATTTATCATTTGGCAATAAATTTTATCATTATGTGAGGAAAGTCTCCAATGATCATCCAATCATATCATTATCAACCTGCTTGCCAAGAACTGTAGCCGTATGATAAATCATGACTTTATCAACTCTTCTCAATCACTAACAAATTCATTACACGCATTTTGAAACTTCAGTGCCTTCATATTCAAGAATGATTTGGAGTTCTCATGTTGCACACGCAAAGACAAACTGTAATGGAATATTCCATGGCACCAACTAGAAAAACTTCAACATGTTACTGTATACATCACTCTGACTTTGTGTACATGGAATTAGTAAACAAGACCATTAGTCGTGTACTTGCGAATCCTCTCACATCTAATGATTAGGAGTTCTCATGTTGCGCACGCAAAGACAAACTGTAAAGGAATATCCCATGGCGCCGACTAGAAAAACTTCAACATGTTATTGTATATATCACTCTTGACTTTGTGTACACGGAATTAGTACCATTAGTCGTGTACTTGCGTATCCTCTCACATCTAATGGTTCAAAATTTCTAATGCTGGTGAAGGATAAATTAATCAAGGAAAAAGCATATCATGTGAAGGTGTTAGGAAAATATTTTTTTTTTAAAAATAATAATAATAAGAAAGGAAAAAAAAGAAGAAGCATTTCTATATTTAATGCTCAGAGGGTGGGTTTAAATTTGCTCAAATGAAAAGTTTCTTGTGCCGAATAAGAAAATTTGAGTTCAAACCTCTTATTCAATTAATAGGATAAGAGAAAAGAAAAAGTATTCAATGATCTAACTGAAGACTTTTTCATTCATAACTTAGAACAATCTTTTCTATACTCAAGACTAAAAAATGTGAATTTTAGTTAGCTCAACTGGTAATGTTTATTATGTTGAATAAGAGATTTGGGTTCTAACTTGCCTACACTAAAAGTCAATTCGTGTCATGGCCTGATAATAAAAAATCATCTCGAAATGAGTATCATGAGAGAGAGAGAGAGAGAGAGAGACACACACACACACACACACACACACACGCACACATAGCGAAGCAGGGGGTGAGAGAGAGGGGCGATTGACCCCCCTGACTATGCCAAAAAGTTCAATGGGTATCTCTAGGTTAGAGATTTTTGCCCCTCCCAAGATTAGAAACAAAAAAAGTACCTTCTATAGTTTTATTCTAACTTTACACGGTACAAATAAAAACAAAAAAGAAGTAAAACAAAAAGGGTCTTGCTAGTAAGTGTCCTTAGAGTAATGATTAACAATCTATTTTAGTAAAGTTTCGACATAACTTTCATGAGATATGAAAAAAAACTATCAAAATATTAAATTTTTTTTCTTCATAAAAACTTTCATTAAATGAGTTATTAGCCATAGCGCTAAGGGTATTTGTTAGCATTTCTCAAACAAAAAACAATAGCCTCTCACATCCAATTAAATGCCATAAAATTTTCATTATTTTTAAGCTTTTAGTTAAATTGACAAACTCCAAGTGTGTTTGGCTTCAACTTCAATTTTTAACTTTTATGTACAGATTTTTATAACCTCTTTTTTTTCTTATCTTTTCTCCTTTTTTCACTTTTTCTTACTTTTTTTGTAAGTACAAGTACACTTAACACACCTTTAGCAAAACAATTTCAACAAAATTTAAATAAGCTGTTCCCAAATGGACACTAAGTCCATTCACGCCGCTTCTTCTTTTCTTCTCTCTTATTTTTTTTTTTCTTTTTTTTCCCCTTATCCAAATTTATTTAGCTTTTCTAAGGTATTCACACCACTCTTTTTTTTCCCCCACTTATTCAAACCTTTTTTTTTACTCACTAAAACTTAGTCCACGTGACTCAAAAACAACAACAAAATCTAAACAAAATAATACTAATAATAAAAAAAGGAGTACATACTTGTGCAACCAAAACCATACTGTCTCTCCCATAAAAAAAAGTTTCAAAACTTGAATTCTTTCTATAAACCCAAAATTTTAATATTTATTAAAATAGAGAAAGAAAGGTTGAAAAGCAATTAAGACTATAATTTTCGTATATTCTTTTACTGTTAACACCTTTAGATTGAATTCTTTTCTCAAGTTATTTTAAGCAATCAAATTAGATTTATAAACTTTATGTCTTCAGATTAATCTCTTACTTTGATTGTTACAAATTATAAATTAGTTGTTTTTGTTTCTTTGTTTTAATATAAGAAATATGTATTTGTAGTTTTTTTTAAGAAGTATATATTTGTAGTTAAGTGAGATTATAAAGAATTCCAAACGTAATAATAAGTCTGGATCGAATTCTAAACACGCAGTGGTTTCAAAATATTAAAAAACACCGAGGTCTATTGAGTAAACAAAACTAGGTATGAAAAATTAATTATAGTTTGTTTGTATTAGATTTTGCATGACAACTACAGTTGTTTGTAAATAAAATATCAATTAATATTATTTAGTTTTATATATATATCGCAAATTATAGATGTACATTTTGCTTCCAATAATTGAGAATTTTCAAGAATATGCTATAAACGTTAATACATAGTTAACAACTTATAATCATTGACCAGACTGATACATTAATTAGATTAATCGATCAGTTGAGTTTTGGCCATAATAATAATGCAAACAGTCTATTGTAACAACTAAAAGAAGCCTAAAATTTCAGTATGCGTGTATGATCTAGAATTTGGTCAATTACTCCTCTATAATAATAACTAGTAAGTTGCTAATGCGATGCACATATAATGCTGTAATATTTTCTATAAATGATTTTGAAAAATGTTGTACATATATTTTATAACATAATTGCTATAGAACTTTGTTAGTTCATCATAAGAAGCAACAATTATTAACCACACACATATCCACTATTATTATTCAATTTAAATAATAAGAAATTCGCAAAAAAATTTTTTGGAGGAATATAGTAGAATAAAATTTTGATAAAGAATTTGTCTTTCTCTTTCTCCTTAATTTTAAAATGAAATACATATCTCAAAAATTCACAGTCAATTACAACTTTTACAAAAACCCACTAGTTCACAACATCCGACCTTAAAACAAAATCATAATTGTCGTTGTCACTCAATATAAAATGCAATCACCCTCCCTTGGTTACAGCCAACTCATATGGATTAGAATTAGATGGGACAATAATGTTGGAACTAGGTAGGTGTCATTGAAAAATTGAAGGTAAATGACATCATTATTTGTCTGTGTGTATTTGACATGGAATGTCATGAAGGCTATAGGTAGGTATATATAAAGGAGTATAAGTGCAAGAGGTAAAAATTGTGAATTGAAGTTGAGGGAGGAAAAGTCTTGGAGTATCAAACCAAAGGAAACAAAGAATATTTATTTTTTAATTAGAATAGTCTTGAAACATTGAACTAAATGAAACAAAAAGTCAACATTTAATCTGTTCTTATCTTTGATGTGCACTTGAGAATATTTCAATTTTTTTTGCAAAGAATGCATCACTTGGCTCCTATAGAACTTTTTAGGAGGTCATGTTGCTTGGTTTATTTTATTGGGTCATGCTAATGAGTGCCCTTAGGGCATTTGTTAACAATCCATTTTAGGAAAGTTTTGACATCACTTTTATGAGAAATAAAAAAAGTTGTCAAAACATTAATTTTTTTTTTCGTTTCCTATAAAAACTTTGTTTAACTGGATTCTTAACAAGTGCCCTAAGAGCACTCGTTAGCATTTCCCTTATTTTATTATTGTCAAAAGATATCTGAGTCTGATAACTCTGAACTTGTGAATACGTATCATTTACTTAAGAAAAAAAATTATTGTAAAAGTCTTTCATTTGTAATGGTGAAGCAGTTTGGCACGTCTAGGTGAGGTTGCTATGGATAATGATAGGAACATGATTGCGACAATGATAAAATCAAATAAAAAAAGAAGAAAAAGAAAGAGCGTGAACATTTAAGACTAGGGATAAAAAAAAAACCTGCAGTAAAATCAGTTCACATGTAATATAAGCAAGAAAGCACGGGTGTGGCTCCAGGGTTGCCACACCTGCATCGGACTCGTCTTGATGCGACATTCGACGCCTGACACGCCGATACACCTCTTTTTTTTTTTTTTTTTTTTTTTTTTCGATTCGTGTCAATTCGGCTTGATTCGCGTTGATTCAGTACGTTTCCTGCAGAAACGAGAGCTGAATCAGTCCAATTCTAGCAAAAATGGCTACCAAAACAAACCGATACGGCTGCTGAAATAGGCCGAAATGTAGAGTGCGGGTGTAGGACTTGACAATTTTTGAAAAAGTAGGGTGTAAGTGCGGTGGGATGCGGCGATTAAAAAATTATTAAAAATATTTTTATATAGTGAATTTAATATTTTTTATATAAAAAAATTCAAATAAAGGGTAGAGTTTATTATTAAAAAATAATTATTTATGATTTGTTTGTAATAAAATCAATATTTTTGGTAATTGTAAACAAAAAACCACCTTTCAAATGGAATTGATGAAGACTTGAGGTGTTGAACACAAAGACACATTTAATTTCTGCCAAAAAAATACAATTTGATAGTATTCTATACATTTTTAAATCGAAAGATCTTCCATTTCAGTTGTTTCCATCTATATTTATTGTGCAATTAACTAAACATTTTTTATTAAGAGCCTTATGGACAATAGGATACATTTGGAGTTCAAATCCCTCCACCAACAATTATCAATGCATGTGTGTATAATATATATATATATATATATATATATATGTGCGGACACCTAATACTGCTTAGGTGATAGTATTTGGGCCCCCAATTTATACCTGCCAATTTTTAAGTTTATAAGCAGATTTCTTTTGACCAGAATATGCTATAGTCTTATATAATTTAAAAAAACAAATACGGAGTGTACACACAATTTTCGTAAAAGATAAATCACACGATCACGAAATAATGTAACAAATAATCAATTTGTATTTGTATATATGTGAGTACAATCCTCTGTATGAATCTTTACAATGAAAGAGTACAATAAATTTCTCTGATTCGATCTCCAAGAAACGTTACGATCCGAAGAGGCTATGAAGCTTGATCTTGAATCGTGCTTTGATGTCTCTAAGTTGAATGAATAGTTGAATGTGCTTGATTTGATGTGAGGGCCATTGGCTTGATCTCGAACTAGATTAAAGGAGAATCCCCACTTTGATTTGAAGAAGTAGGAATAAGCCTTGATGAACAATGGAATCTTGTAAACTTTAGAGATGACTCTCTATTTTGGCAGAGTGTCAGTAGTGTTTTCTCTCTAAGTGTTCTCCCTTTTTCTCATATGAGAAGTCTCCATTTATAGGCAAGTAAATAGTATTTAATTTGGAATTTTCTCTCAGCATTTATTGAGAGTTGAATTATATATGAATTTAATTTGGTATTTTATTTAATAAGAACTTTCCATATAGGTCTTTTCTTCTGACACTACCATATGGCTTTCTTCATTTGATGTTGCCATGTGGCTTGATTTCATTTGCTGATCGTCCACGTCATCAATTAGAGATTAATTTGATCGCAAATATTTTATCATGAACAATCGGACGGTTGTGAATTCATCATAAAATTTTGATGTCTACACGGAGATCGATTGATCTCACACAACTAACTTGATTGTGATTGCAACTTCAATAGTCGTTGCAAACAAGAAGTAGAATTAGCAACATTTATTAATACATTCTTAGGTCACTGGGACACATTACAATTATTCAAGAAGGAAAACAAGCTCGTTCATGATAATTAGGCCAAGCCTACAGAGTAATATGTAATACAACATAATAAAATGCCTAAAGTACAGCAAGCAGAAATTACTATTTCCAATAAGGATTAAGTTCAAAGCTTCTTGTGGGTGCTGAGGTTGAACCCTCTCCCTCTATTGATGAGTATAATGAGAAGACATCCCAACCGCCATCGTTCCAATAGGTAGAGTTAATTTCGGGAACATGTTTAACCTTCCAATAATCCCCACCATCGCCATCGATGTCTGGACGTAATGTCATGATTAACTCATTAGGCATGTCGTAAAACTCCAGCGATTTCAGCTTGCTTAGGTGTTCGATACCTGATGGCAGGCTGTGCAACAATTTGCAGCGCTGGAGGATTAACTTTTCAAGGGAAGACATTGCTCCCTTCTCAAATATAACCATCTTCAGTCCATCCATTTTATCGAGGCTTAAAACCTTAAGACTCCGAAATCCATCAGCATTAAAATGCAACGTCTCTCCCTCATAAACCTGTAGAAATTCAGATGTACCAGATTGGGCAAATCTTGAAGAAATTCAAGTGGATCATCCCTTAACTGACTCCACTTTAAGGATATCTTGGCCAGACAATGAAGAGAAGACATCCAGTGCGGTAACTTCTCCAAACGTCCTGACAAGAATAGCCGCTGAAGAAATGGTGGAGGGCAAGATAGGCTTTCAAGATCGAGGACCTCGTCCTCTTCTATCGAAGTTATAGACAAAGCACGGAGCCTTTTTAGCATTTCAATGGAAGTGCACAGAGCAATCCCATGTTCTCTTCTGAACCTTACAATGCCTAGCCTCCGCAGTTGATCCAGCTTTCCAAGTTCTCTCAATATATCATTGCTGCCATGATCAGCATCTATATGGCAGAGCTTTTGCAAGGAATGGAGACATCCTATTTGTGCCATGGCCTTGAAGCCATTTCTGGAATTTATTTGTGCATAAGATTGTATTTCATACCGATACACCAGTAGGTGGCGAAGTTTCTGAAGCTTCAAGATCTCAACAGGCAATGCAGTGATGCATGTGTGTTTAAGATCCAATGTCTCTAGGCACCGAAGATTCCCAATTGCGGGTGGAATTATTTTTATCATTGTGCTCCTAAAGCTTAGATATTTCAAAAGGAACAACCTGATGATCTCTTTTGGAAATACCTCTAGAGGTGCACCTTGCAAATCTAAGACATTAAGAAACTTAAACTCAAGGGGAAATGAAAGGGATTTTAAAGACTCAGAAAGTGAATCTACCCTCCAAAATATGTGCAAAGAACGAAGATGAGAGATGCTCTTGCTTTGTAGTCCATCTAGCATGGTTTTATGTATTGACAAACGACGAACTTTTTCAGGCCACTCTGTGTTTTGTCCCCGAGCTATTGTTACAAAGTTTTGTTCTCTTACCTTGGAAATGATTATTTCACGTAGCAGGTCATGGACGCGGCATGTTTTGATCCTCCCTTCACTAGTTGTTCCAGCCACTTGGATCAGGCTTCTGTTCAAGAGCTCGTAGAGGTAGCCTTCTGCAGCTTCTTCCAAAGTCATGCCTTGTTTTGTTCTCACAAATCCTTCTGCTATCCATAATCGTATTAGCCTCATTTGGTCAATGACATGATTTTTAGGAAAGATGCTGAAGTACAGAAAACAAGACTTGAGATGGTAAGGTAAATCATTATAACTGAGTGATAATATCTTGTCCATACTACTGAGTCTAGGATTTTCCTCAAGTTCATCAGCAAGACTACGTTTAATCATATCCCATTCATCTACCCTGTCCTTGGTCGCCAAAACACCACTGATTGCCACAATTGCAAGTGGCAATCCTTCACATCTTTTGAGGATACTTTCTGTGAGATTATTCAAATAAGGGGGGCAAGGGTTTTCTCCGAAAGTCTTCCTGCAAAATAGAGTCCGGGACTCTTCAAGAGGTAAAGGGTTCAAAGAATAGATGTTACCATGGAATTCCTTGACAGAGGCAGAGGCTATGTCAGAATGGCGTGTTGTGAGCATTACTCGGCTGCTGTTGCTGCTTGGCAATGCATATTTGACTGCATCCCACTCATCTATATGCCACAAGTCATCTAATACAATCAGGTACCTTTTATGCTGCAAAAAGCTGTTGATTTTTGTCCTTAGCTGATCGTTGGTCATGCTGTCCAGTTCTTTAGGAACTGGTTTCCTCTTCACCCGGTAGAGTTGCTGAAGCATGTGTTTTAGTAGCTCTTCCATCTTAAAAGATTGAGAAACAGTTATCCAAGCACGGTATTTGAATTGTAGCTTCACTTGTGCATCATCGTAGACTTTCTTTACCAAGGTGGTCTTGCCCAGCCCCCCCATTCCAACCACGGAAACCACTTCTCGTCCAGTATCATCTTGGATTAGCCAGCTGACCAGCTGTTTTTTGGGATTTTCAATGCCCACTAGATTAGCTTCTTCTATCAGAAGGGCACTCTGTCGATGGTCATCCCATGTCTTAGTAGAATTCTTGGCATCGATAGTTTTGCTCTGGAATCTCTCATGTCCATCTAAGATATTTTGGATTCTGGAATTGATGCGTTGCATTTCTCCAGCCAACCGATGGCGAGCTATTAAAATCTTTATTATGGAAAGTTTTCTTGTAGGAAAAGCATGAGATTCATGGTCAGGATGATGCGTGAGAAGCCTGAATTCATCAAGAGCATCTTCAATATCATAAGCCACATCTCTTAGTTGCTTAATCAACACGTCAAGTCCAGGACTCCTGTCTTGCATTTCATCTGCAGCTATTAGTACGGCGTTGATGTGCTCCAGTTTGTCTTTGATCAACACAGCTTCTTCCTTCACCCCCCTCAAGTGGTGCACCTCTTCTTGAATTAAGGTGGTCAACTTGTCCATTACAAAATTTACCACAATTTCAGCCATCGTGTGTGTTACTCCAAAGAAACAAGGATTACCTTTTTTCTTTTCTTTTTCTTTGGTTGAAAAAAAGGCTGAATGGAAATGATCTTTCTGTGAGTTTTGAGTACCTGTTCTTACTCCAAAAATCAAGACTGGCTTTTTCTTTCTCAAACAAGGCTAATTGGATATGAAATTTCTATCGGATTTTTTTCCTTTGGTGGAAAATAAGGCTAATTGGAGATGAGGTTTCTTTCTGAATGTTGAGCTGCAGTTCTTATATAATATAACTATTCAATCATAAAGTTGCGTCTTTGGTTTTACTTCTATACTATGTGCCAAGAGGCCAACTGGATCAGATTGTAACAGGAGAAACGGTCAGGTTGCCCAAATAGATTTTTTCTCCTATATTTTTTTTCCCCTATAGATAAACTGGTCAATGTTTATTTAACTTGAGCTCCAGGCTACTTGAAAAAACTCATTAAGAATATTATGTTATCTTGGTGTACAAAGGTTTTAATGAAATTACCTGACAACTTACTGATTTTATTTTATGTTTCCTTGGTGAATTGCCATGCACCTTCTTTCCAACTACTTGCAAACAAGTCAACTTTGGCAAATCTCTTCTAGTATTGATTTTGATTTATAACGTCTTGAGACCATCCTAGTAGCCAAATTAAAGGCAGAAAGTACAAGGGCTACGCGGACAAATTTATCATTTGGCAATAAATTTTATCGTTATGTGAGGAAAGTCTCCAATGATCATCCAATCATATCATTATCAACCTGCGTGCCAAGAATTGTAGCCGTGTGATAAATCATGACTTTATCAACTCTTCTCAATGACTAAAAAATTCATTACACGCATTCTGAAGCTTCAGAGTGCCTTCATATTCAAGAATGATTTGGAGTTCTCATGTTGCACACGCAAAGACAAACTGTACTTGCGTATCCTCTCACTGAGTCTCACATCTAATGGTTCAAAATTTCTAATGCTGGTGGAGGAAAAATTAATCAAGGAAAAAACATATCATGTGAAGGTGTTAGGAAAATACTTTAAATAATAATAATAAGAAAAAAAAAAGAATTTCTATATTTAATGCTCAAGAGGGTGGGTTTAAATTTGCTCAAATGAAAAGTTTCTTGTGTCGAATAAGAAATTTGAGTTCAAACCTCTTATTCAATTAATAGGATAAGAGAAAAGAATAAGTATTCAATGATCTAACTGAAGACTTTTTCAATCATAACTTAGAACAATCTTTTCTATACTCAAGACTAAAAAATATGAATTTCAATTAGCTCAACTGGTAATGTTTCTTGTGTTGAATAATAGATTTGGGTTCAAACTCGCCTACCCCAACAGTCAATTGGTGTCATGGCCTAATAATAAAAAATCATCACGAAACAAATATCATGAGAGAGAGAGAGAGAGAGAGAGAGAGAGAGAGAGAGAGAGATAGTGAAGTAGGGAGGGTGAGAGAGAGGGGGCGACTGACCCCCCTGACTATGCCAAAAAGTTCAATGAGTATCTCTAGGTTAGAGATTTTTGCCCCTCCCAAGATTAGAAACAAAAAAAGTACCTCCTATAGTATTATTCTAACTTTACACGGTAGAAATAAAAACAAAAAAGAAGTAAAACAAAAAAGATTCTGCTAACAGGTGCCCTTAGGGTATTAGTTAACAATCAATTTTAATAAAGTTTCAACACCACTTTTATGGAAATTAAAAAAGTTGTCAAAATATTAATTACCTTTTTTTTTCTTTTCCCATAAAAACTTTCTTTAAATGGGTTATTAGCCTCT
>JAXUIC010000776.1:0-14358 GCA_035136125.1 Quercus rubra
TTTCCAACCAATTTTGGCTTGAAATGAAGCCATAGCGGTACTTTTTAATTTTTTGTATTTTTTTGCTATTTTTTTGAAATTTTGTCTTACGCGTTGGCTTGTAACGGAACGGTACGATAATTTTTATCTTCACTCTTTCTATGCTTTTCCAACCTATTTTGGCTGAAAAAGCCATAATGGTATTTTTTACTATTTTTTTGTAATTTTCTTACGCATTGGTTTGGAAGGGAACGGAACGATAATTTTTATTTTCTCTCTTTCTCAGCCTTTTCCAACCAATTTTGGCTTGAAATGAGCCATAGTGGAACTTTTTAATTTATTGAATTTTTTTGCTATTTTTTGTAATTTTCTATTACGCGTCGGGCAGGAACGAAACGGAATAATTTTTATTTCTCTCTTTCTGCCTTTACCAACCTCTTTCGACTTGAAATGATGCCATAGGTATTTTTTTCTTCTAAATTTTTTTTTATTTTTTGAATTTTGTATAACATGTCGGGTAGGAACGAAACGGAACGATAATTTTTTTTTCTCTCTCTTAGTCTTTTCCAACCTATTTTGGCTTTATATGAAGCAATAAGGTATTTTTTTAATTTTTTTGGAATTTCTATAAAGGTCGGATGGGAATGATCGGAACGATAATTTTTATTTCTCTCTTCTTGGTCTCTTCACCTATTTTAGGTTGAAATGAAGCCAAATGGTACTTTTGAATTTTTTGAATTTTTTGGCTATTTTTTTTTATTTTTCTGTAACGTTGGGTAGGAACAGAAAGAAACCTTAATTTTTACTCTCACCTTCGCCTTTCCCTCCTAATTTGGCTTGAAATGAAGCCATAATTGTATTTTTTAATTTTTGAATTTTTTTGCTATTTTTTTAGAATTCACTATTACGGGTCGGATAGGAAGATCGGAACAATAATTTTTATTTTCTCTTTTCTCGGCCTTTTCCAACCTATTTTGGCTTGAAATGAAGCCCTAGTGGTGCTTTTTAATTTTTTGAAATTTTTTGCTATTTTTTGAAATTTTTCTTACGTCGAGTTGGAACGGAACGGAACGGAACAATAATTCATTTTCTCTCTTTCTCAGCCTTTTCCAACCAATTTTGGCTTGAAATGAAGCCATAGCGGTACTTTTTAATTTTTTGTATTTTTTTGCTATTTTTTTGAAATTTTGTCTTACGCGTTGGCTTGTAACGGAACGGACGATAATTTTTATCTTCACTCTTTCTATGCTTTTTCCAACCTATTTTGGCCTGAAAAGAAGCCATAAGGGTATTTTTTTATTTTTTTACTATTTTTTTGTAATTTTCTCTTACGCATTGGTTTGGAACGGAACGGAACATAATTTTTATTTTCTCTCTTTCTCAGCCTTTTCCAACCAATTTTGGCTTGAAATGACCATAGTGGAACTTTTTAATTTTTGAATTTTTTGCTATTTTTTTGTAATTTTCTATTACGCGTCGGGCAGGAACGAACGGAATGATATTTTTTTTTTCTCTCTTTCTCTGCCTTTACTAACCTTTGACTTGAAATGATGCCATAATGGTATTTTTTAGTTTCTAAATTTTTTTTTTATTTTTTTGGAATTTTGTATAACATGTCGGGTAGGAACGAAACGGAACGATAATTTTTTTCTCTCTTTCTTAGTCTTTTCCAACCTATTTTGGCTTTATATGAAGCAATAATGGTATTTTTTTAATTTTTTTGGAATTATCTATAAAGGGTCGATGGGAATGATCGGAACGATAATTTTTATTTTCTCTCTTTCTTGGTCTCTTCACCTATTTTAGGTTGAAATGAAGCCATAATGGTACTTTTGAATTTTTTGAATTTTTTGGCTATTTTTTTTGGATTTTTCTGTAACGCGTTGGGTAGGAACGAAAGAAACCTTAATTTTTACTATCTTTCCTGCCTTTCCATCCTAATTTGGCTTGAAATGAAGCCATAATTGTATTTTTTTTTTTGAATTTTTTTGCTATTTTTTTAGAATTCACTATTACGGGTCGATAGGAAGTGATCGGAACAATAATTTTTATTTTCTCTTTTTCTCGGCCTTTTCCAACCTATTTTGGCTTGAAATGAAGCCCTATGGTGCTTTTTAATTTTTTGAAATTTTTTGCTATTTTTTTGAAACTTTGTCTACGCGTCGAGTTGGAACGGAACAATAATTTTCATTTTCTCTCTTTCTCAGCCTTTTCCAACCAATTTTGGCTTGAAATGAAGCCATAGCGGTACTTTTTAATTTTTTGTATTTTTTTGCTATTTTTTTGAAATTTTGTCTTACGCGTTGGCTTGTAACGGAACGGTACGATAATTTTTATTTCACTCTTTCTATGCTTTTTCCAACCTATTTTGGCCTGAAAAGAAGCCATAATGGTATTTTTTTTTTACTATTTTTTTGTAATTTTCTCTACGCATTGGTTTGGAACGGAACGGAACGATAATTTTTATTTTCTCTCTTTCTCAGCCTTTTCCAACCAATTTTGGCTTGAAATGAGCCATAGTGGAACTTTTTAATTTATTGAATTTTTTTGCTATTTTTTTGTAATTTTCTATACGCGTCGGGCAGAAACGAAACGGAATGATAATTTTTATTTCTCTCTTCTCTGCCTTTACTAACCTTTTTGACTTGAAATGATGCCATAATGGTATTTTTAGTCTTCTAAATTTTTTTTTTATTTTTTGAATTTTGTATAACATGTCGGGTAGGAACGAAACGGAACGATAATTTTTGTTTTCTCTCTCTTAGTCTTTTCCAACCTATTTGGCTTTATAATGCAATAAAGATTTTTTTTAATTTTTTTGGAATTATCTATAAAGGGTCGGATGGAAATGATCGGAACGATAATTTTTATTTTCTCTCTTTCTTGGTCTCTTCACCTATTTTAGGTTGAAATGAAGCCATAATGGTACTTTTGAATTTTTGAATTTTTTGGCTATTTTTTTTATTTTTCTGTAACGTTGGGTAGGAACAGAAAGAAACCTTAATTTTTACTCTCACCTTTCCCCTTTCCATCCTAATTTGGCTTGAAATGAAGCCATAATTGTATTTTTAATTTTTGAATTTTTTTTGCTATTTTTTTAGAATTCACTATTACGGGTCGGATAGGAAGTGATCGGAACAATAATTTTTATTTTCTCTTTTTCTCGGCCTTTTCCAACCTATTTGGCTTGAAATGAAGCCTAGTGGTGCTTTTTAATTTTTTGAAATTTTTGCTATTTTTTTGAAATTTTGTCTTACGCGTCGAGTTGGAACGGAAACGGAACAATAATTCATTTTCTCTCTTTCTCAGCCTTTTCCAACCAATTTTGGCTTGAAATGAAGCCATAGCGGTACTTTTTAATTTTTTGTATTTTTTTGCTATTTTTTTGAAATTTTGTCTTACGGGCTTGTAACGGAACGGTACGATAATTTTTATTTCACTCTTTCTATGCTTTTTCCAACCTATTTTGGCTGAAAAGAAGCCATAAGGTATTTTTTATTTTTTTACTATTTTTTTGTAATTTTCTCTTACGCATTGGTTTGGAACGGAACGGAACGATAATTTTTATTTTCTCTCTTTCTCAGCCTTTTCCAACCAATTTTGGCTTGAAATGAGCCATAGTGGAACTTTTTAATTTATTGAATTTTTTTGCTATTTTTTTTGTAATTTTCTATTACGCGTCGGGCAGAACGAAACGGAATGAATTTTTATTTTCTCTCTTTCTCTGCCTTTACTAACCTCTTGACTTGAAATGAAGCCATAATGGTATTTTTAGTTTCTAAATTTTTTTTTTTATTTTTTGGAATTTTGTATACATGTCGGGTAGGAACGAAACGGAACGATAATTTTTTTTTCTCTCTTTCTTAGTCTTTTCCAACCTATTTTGGCTTTATATGAAGCATAAGGTATTTTTTTAATTTTTTTGGAATTATCTATAAAGGGTCGGATGGGAAATGATCGGAACGATAATTTTTATTTTCTCTCTTTCTTGGTCTCTTCACCTATTTTAGGTTGAAATGAAGCCATAATGGTACTTTTGAATTTTTTGGCTATTTTTTTTGGATTTTTCTGTAACGCGTTGGGTAGGAACAGAAAGAAACCTTAATTTTTACTCTCACCCTTTCCCTGCCTTTCCTCCTAATTTGGCTTGAAATGAAGCCATAATTGTATTTTTTAATTTTTGAATTTTTTTGCTATTTTTTTAGAATTCACTATTACGGGTCGATAGGAAGTGATCGGAACAATAATTTTTTTTCTCTTTTTCTCGCCTTTTCCAACCTATTTTGGCTTGAAATGAAGCCCTAGTGGTGCTTTTTAATTTTTTGAAATTTTTTGCTATTTTTTTGAAACTTTGTCTTACGCGTCGAGTTGGAACGGAACATAATTTTCATTTTCTCTCTTTCTCAGCCTTTTCCAACCAATTTTGGCTTGAAATGAAGCCATAGCGGTACTTTTTAATTTTTTGTATTTTTTTGCTATTTTTTTGAAATTTTGTCTTACGCGTTGGCTTGTAACGGAACGGTACGATAATTTTTATCTTCACTCTTTCTATGCTTTTTCCAACCTATTTTGGCCTGAAAAGAAGCCATAATGGTATTTTTTTTTTTTTTACTATTTTTTTGTAATTTTCTCTTACGCATTGGTTTGGAACGGAACGGAACGATAATTTTTATTTTCTCTCTTTCTCAGCCTTTTCCAACCAATTTTGGCTTGAAATGAGCCATAGTGGAACTTTTTAATTTATTGAATTTTTTTGCTATTTTTTTTGTAATTTTCTATTACGCGTCGGCAGGAACGAAACGGAATAATTTTTATTTTCTCTCTTTCTCTGCCTTTACTAACCTCTTTCGACTTGAAATGATGCCATAATGGTATTTTTTCTAATTTTTTTTTTATTTTTTTGGAATTTTGTATAACATGTCGGGTAGGAACGAAACGGAACGATAATTTTTATTTTCTCTCTTTCTCAGTCTTTTCCAACCTATTTTGGCTTTATATGAAGCAATAAAGGTATTTTTTTAATTTTTTTGGAATTATCTATAAAGGGTCGGTAGGAAATGATCGGAACGATAATTTTTATTTTCTCTCTTTCTTGGTCTCTTCACCTATTTTAGGTTGAAATGAAGCCATAATGGTACTTTTGAATTTTTTGGCTATTTTTTTGGATTTTTCTGTAACGCGTTGGGTAGGAACAGAAAGAAACCTTAATTTTTACTCTCACCCTTTCCCTGCCTTTCCTCCTAATTTGGCTTGAAATGAAGCCATAATTGTATTTTTTAAATTTTTGAATTTTTTTGCTATTTTTTTAGAATTCACTATTACGGGTCGGATAGGAAGTGATCGGAACAATAATTTTTATTTTCTCTTTTTCTCGGCCTTTTCCAACCTATTTTGGCTTGAAATGAAGCCCTAGTGGTGCTTTTTAATTTTTTGAAATTTTTTGCTATTTTTTTGAAACTTTGTCTTACGCGTCGAGTTGGAACGGAAGGAACGGAACAATAATTTTCATTTTCTCTCTTTCTCAGCCTTTTCCAACCAATTTGGCTTGAAATGAAGCCATAGCGGTACTTTTTAATTTTTTGTTTTTTTTGCTATTTTTTTGAAATTTTGTCTTACGCGTTGGCTTGTAACGGAACGGTACGATAATTTTTATCTTCACTCTTTCTATGCTTTTTCCAACCTATTTTGGCCTGAAAGAAGCCATAATGGTATTTTTTTTATTTTTTTACTATTTTTTTGTAATTTTCTCTTACGCATTGGTTTGGAACGGAACGGAACGATAATTTTTATTTTCTCTCTTTCTCAGCCTTTTCCAACCAATTTTGGCTTGAAATGAGCCATAGTGGAACTTTTTAATTTATTGAATTTTTTTGCTATTTTTTTTGTAATTTTCTATTACGCGTCGGGCAGGAACGAAACGGAATGATAATTTTTATTTTCTCTCTTTCTCTGCCTTTACTAACCTCTTTCGACTTGAAATGATGCCATAATGGTATTTTTGTTTCTAATTTTTTTTTTATTTTTTTGGAATTTTGTATAACATGTCGGGTAGGAACGAAACGGAACGATAATTTTTATTTTCTCTCTTTCTCAGTCTTTTCAACCTATTTTGGCTTTATATGAAGCAATAAAGGTATTTTTTAATTTTTTTGGAATTATCTATAAAGGGTCGGGTAGGAAATGATCGGAACGATAATTTTTATTTCTCTCTTTCTTGGTCTCTTCACCTATTTTAGGTTGAAATGAAGCCATAATGGTACTTTTGAATTTTTTTGGCTTTTTTTTTGGATTTTTCTGTAACGCGTTGGGTAGGAACAGAAAGAAACCTTAATTTTTACTCTCACCCTTTCCCTGCCTTTCCCTCCTAATTTGGCTTGAAATGAAGCCATAATTGTATTTTTTAAATTTTTAATTTTTTTGCTATTTTTTTAGAATTCACTTTTACGGGTCGGATAGGAAGTGATCGGAACAAGAATTTTTATTTTCTCTTTTTCTCGGCCTTTTCCAACCTATTTTGGCTTGAAATGAAGCCCTATGGTGCTTTTTAATTTTTTGAAATTTTTTGCTATTTTTTTTGAAACTTTGTCTTACGCGTCGAGTTGGAACGGAAAGGAACGGAACAATAATTTCATTTTCTCTCTTTCTCAGCCTTTTCCAACCAATTTTGGCTTGAAATGAAGCCATAGCGGTACTTTTTAATTTTTTGTGTTTTTTTGCTATTTTTTTAAATTTTGTCTTACGCGTTGGCTTGATAACGGAACGGTACGATAATTTTTATCTTCACTCTTTCTATGCTTTTTCCAACCTATTTTGGCCTGAAAGAAGCCATAATGGTATTTTTTTATTTTTTTACTATTTTTTTTGTAATTTTCTCTTACGCATTGGTTTGGAACGGAACGGAACGATAATTTTTATTTCTCTCTTTCTCAGCCTTTTCAACCAATTTTGGCTCGAAATGACCATAGTGGAACTTTTTAATTTATTTAATTTTTTGCTATTTTTTTTGTAATTTTCTATTACGGGGACGTCGGGCAGGAACGAAACAGAATCAATATTTTTATTTTCTCCTCTTTCTCTGCCTTTACTAACCTCTTTCGACTTGAAATGATGCCATAATGGTATTTTTCTTGGTTTCAATTTTTTTTTTTTTTTTTTGGAATTTTGTATAACATGTCGGGTAAGAACGAAACGGAACGATAATTTTTATTTTCTCTCTTTCTCAGTCTTTTTCAACCTATTTTGGCTTATATGAAGCCATATAAGGTATTTTTTTAATTTTTTTTTGAATTATCTATAAAGGTCGGTAGGAAATGATCGGAACGATAATTTTTATTTTCTCTCTTTCTTGGTCTCTTCACCTATTTTAGGTTTGAAATGAAGCCATAATGGTACATTTTGAATTTTTTGGCTATTTTTTTTGGATTTTTCTGTAACGCGTTGGGTAGGAACAGAAAGAAACCTTAATTTTTACTCTCACCATTTCCCGACCTTCCCTCCTAATTTGGCTTGAAATGAAGCCATAATTGTATTTTTTAAATTTTTGAATTTTTTTGCTATTTTTTTAGAATTCACTATTACGGGTCGGATAGGAAAGTGATCGGAACAATAATTTTTATTTTCTCTTTTTCTCAGGCCTTTTCCAACCTATTTTGGCTTGAAATGAAGCCCTATGGTGCTTTTTAATTTTTTGAAAATTTTTGCTATTTTGTGAAATTTTGTCTTACGCGTCGAGTTGGAACGGAACAGAACGGAACAAGAACGTTCATTTTCTTTCGTTCTCAGCGTTTTCCAACCAATTTTGGCTTGAAATGAAGCCATAGCGGTACTTTTAATTTTTATTATTTTTTGCTATTTTTTTGAAATTTTGTCTTACGCGTTGGCTTGTAACGGAACGGTACGATAATTTTATCTTCACTCTTTCTATGCTTTTCCAACCTATTTTGGCCTGAAAAGAAGCCATAATGGTATTTTTTATTTTTTACTATTTTTTTGTAATTTTCTCTTACGCATTGTTTGGAATGGAACGGAACGATAATTTTTATTTTCTCTCTTTCTCAGCCTTTTCCAACCAATTTTGGCTTGAAATGAGCCAGAGTGGAACTTTTTAATTTA
Organism: Quercus rubra; assembly: GCA_035136125.1. Lineage (NCBI taxonomy): Eukaryota > Viridiplantae > Streptophyta > Magnoliopsida > Fagales > Fagaceae > Quercus > Quercus rubra. The sequence continues at coordinate 8,092 of JAXUIC010000776.1, forward strand.
TTGAATTTTTTTGCTATTTTTTTGTAATTTTTCTATTACGCGTCGGGCAGGAACGAAACGGAATGATAAGTTTTTATTTTCTCTCTTTCTCTGCCTTTACTAACCTCTTTCGACTTGAAATGATGCCATAATGGTATTTTTTAGTCTTCTAAATTTTTTTTTTATTTTTTTGAATTTTGTATAACATGTCGGGTAGGAACGAAACGGAACGATATTTTTATTTTCTCTCTTTCTTAGTCTTTTCAACCTATTTTGGCTTTATATGAAAGCAATAAAGGTATTTTTTTAATTTTTTTGGAATTATCTATAAAGGGTCGGGTAGGAAATGATCGGAACGATAATTTTTATTTTCTCTCTTTCTTGGTCTCTTCACCTATTTTAGGTTGAAATGAAGCCATAATGGTACTTTTGAATTTTTTGGCTTTTTTTTTTGGATTTTTCTGTAACGCGTTGGGTAGGAACAGAAAGAAACCTTAATTTTTACTCTCACCCTTTCCCTGCCTTTCCCTCCTAATTTGGCTTGAAATGAAGCCATAATTGTATTTTTAATTTTTTAAATTTTTTTGCTATTTTTTTAGAATTCACTTTTACGGGTCGGATAGGAAGTGATCGGAACAAGAATTTTTATTTTCTCTTTTTCTCGGCCTTTTCCAACCTATTTTGGCTTGAAATGAAGCCCTAGTGGTGCTTTTTAATTTTTTGAAATTTTTTGCTATTTTTTTGAAACTTTGTCTTACGCGTCGAGTTGGAACGGAAAGGACGGAACAATATTTTCATTTTCTCTCTTTCTCAGCCTTTTCCAACCAATTTTTGGCTTGAAATGAAGCCATAGCGGTACTTTTTAATTTTTTGTGTTTTTTTGCTATTTTTTTTAAATTTTGTCTTACGCGTTGGCTTGTAACGGAACGGTACGATAATTTTTATCTTCACTCTTTCTATGCTTTTTCCAACCTATTTTGGCCTGAAAAGAAGCCATAATGGTATTTTTTTATTTTTTTACTATTTTTTTGTATTTTCTCTTACGCATTGGTTTGGAACGGAACGGAACGATAATTTTTATTTTCTCTCTTTCTCAGCCTTTTCCAACCAATTTGGCTCGAAATGAGCCATAGTGGAACTTTTTAATTTATTTAATTTTTTTGCTATTTTTTTTGTAATTTTCTATTACGCGTCGGGCATGAACGAAACAGAATCATAATTTTTATTTTCTCTCTTTCTCTGCCTTTACTAACCTCTTTCGACTTGAAATGATGCCATAATGGTATTTCTTTGTTTTCAATTTTTTTTTTTTTTTTTTGGAATTTTGTATAACATGTCGGGTAAGAACGAAACGGAACGATAATTTTTATTTTCTCTCTTTCTCAGTCTTTTCAACCTATTTTGGCTTTATATGAAGCAATAAAGGTATTTTTTTAATTTTTTTGGAATTATCTATAAGGGTCGGGTAGGAAATGATCGGAACGATAATTTTTATTTTCTCTCTTTCTTGGTCTCTTCACCTATTTTAGGTTGAAATGAAGCCATAATGGTACTTTTGAATTTTTTGGCTATTTTTTTTGGATTTTTCTGTAACGCGTTGGGTAGGAACAGAAAGAAACCTTAATTTTTACTCTCACCATTTCCCGACCTTTCCCTCCTAATTTGGCTTGAAATGAAGCCATAATTGTATTTTTTAAATTTTTGAATTTTTTTGCTATTTTTTTAGAATTCACTATTACGGGTCGGATAGGAAGTGATCGGAACAATAATTTTTATTTTCTCTTTTTCTCGGCCTTTTCCAACCTATTTTGGCTTGAAATGAAGCCCTAGTGGTGCTTTTTAATTTTTTTGAAAATTTTTGCTATTTTTGTGAAATTTTGTCTTACGCGTCGAGTTGGAACGGAACAGAACGGAACAAGAACGTTCATTTTCTTTCGTTCTCAGCGTTTTCCAACCAATTTTGGCTTGAAATGAAGCCATAGCGGTACTTTTTAATTTTTTGTATTTTTTTGCTATTTTTTTGAAATTTTGTCTTACGCGTTGGCTTGTAACGGAACGGTAACGATAATTTTTATCTTCACTCTTTCTATGCTTTTTCCAACCTATTTTGGCCTGAAAAGAAGCCATAATGGTATTTTTTTATTTTTTTACTATTTTTTTGTAATTTTCTCTTACGCATTGGTTTGGAATGGAACTGAACGATAATTTTTATTTTCTCTCTTTCTCAGCCTTTTCCAACCAATTTTGGCTTGAAATGAGCCAGAGTGGAACTTTTTAATTTATTGAATTTTTTTGCTATTTTTTTTGTAATTTTCTATTTACGCGTCGGGCAGGAACGAAACGGAATGATAGTTTTTATTTTCTCTCTTTCTCTGCCTTTACCTACCTCTTCGACTTGAAATGATGCCATAATGGTATTTTTTAGTCTTCTAAATTTTTTTTTATTTTTTTTGGAATTTTGTTATAACATGTCGGGTAGGAACGAAACGGAACGATAATTTTTATTTTCTCTCTTTCTTAGTCTTTTCCAACCTATTTTGGCTTTATATGAAGCAATAAAGGTATTTTTTTTAATTTTTTTGGAATTATCTATAAAGGGTCGGATAGGGAAATGATCGGAACGATAATTTTTATTTTCTCTCTTTCTTGGTCTCTTCACCTATTTTAGGTTGAAATGAAGCCATAATAGTCACTTTGAATTTTTGAATTTTTTGGCTATTTTTTTTGGATTTTTCTGTAACGCGTTGGGTAGGAACAGAAAGAAACCTTAATTTTTACTATCACCCTTTCCCTGCCTTTCCATCCTAATTTGGCTTGAAATGAAGCCACAATTGTATTTTTAATTTTTTGAATTTTTTGCTATTTTTTTAGAATTCACTATTACGAGTCGGATAGGAAGTGATCGGAACAATAATTTTTATTTTCTCTTTTCTCGGCCTTTTCCAACCTATTTTGGCTTGAAATGAAGCCCATAGTGGTGCTTTTTAATTTTTTGAAATTTTTTGCTATTTTTTGAAACTTTGTCTTACGCGTCGAGTTGGAACGGAACAATAATTTTTCATTTTCTCTCTTTCTCAGCCTTTTCCAACCAATTTTTGGCTTGAAATGAAAGTCCATAGCGGTACTTTTTAATTTTTTGTATTTTTTTGCTATTTTTTTGAATTTTGTCTTACGGCGTTGGCTTGTAACGGAACGGTACGATAATTTTTATCTTCACTCTTTCTATGCTTTTTTCCAACCTATTTTGGCCTGAAAGAAGCCATAATGGTATTTTTTTATTTTTTACTATTTTTTTGTAATTTTCTCTTACGCATTGGTTTGGAAACGGAACGGAACGATAATTTTTATTTTCTCTCATTTCTCAGCCTTTTCCAACCAATTTTGGCTTGAAATGAGCCCATAGTGGAACTTTTTAATTTATTGAATTTTTTTGCTATTTTTTTTGTAATTTTCTATTACGCGTCGGGCAGGAACGAAACGAATGATAGTTTTTATTTTCTCTCTTCTCTGCCTTTACTAACCTCTTCGACTCCTTGAAATGATGCCATAATGGTATTTTTTAGGTCTTCTAAATTTTTTTTTTATTTTTTTGGAATTTTGTATAACATGTCGGGTAGGAACGAAACGGAACGATAATTTTTGTTTTCTCTCTTTCTAGTCTTTCCAACCTATTTTGGCTTATATGAAAGCAAATAAAGGTATTTTTTAATTTTTTTTGGAATTATCTATAAAGGGTCGGATGGGAAATGATCGGAACGATAATTTTTATTTTCTCTCTTTCTTGGTCTCTTCACCTATTTAGGTTGAAATGAAGCCATAATGGTACTTTTGAATTTTTTGAATTTTGGCTATTTTTTTTTTATTTTCTGTAACGAGTTGGGTAGGAACAGAAAGAAACCTTAATTTTACTCTCACCATTTCCCGACCTTTCCCTCCTAATTTGGCTTGAAATGAAGCCATAAATTGTATTTTTTAAATTTTTGAATTTTTTTTGCTATTTTTTTAGAATTCACTATTACGAGTCGGATAGGAAGAGATCGGAACAATAATTTTTATTTTCTCTTTTCTCGGCCTTTCCAACTATGTTGGCTTGAAAGATTCCTATTGGTGCTTTTTAATTTTTTGAAAATTTTTGCTATTTTTGTGAAACTTTGTCTTACGCGACGAGTTGGAACGGAACGGAACGGAACAATAACGTTCATTTTCTCTCTTTCTCAGCCTTTTCCAACCAATTTTGGCTTGAAATGAAGCCATAGCGGTACTTTTTAATTTTTTGTATTTTTTTTGCTATTTTTTTGAAATTTTGGCTTAAGCGTTGGCTTGTAACGGAACTGTATGATAATTTTATCTTCACTCTTTCTATGCTTTTTCCAACCTATTTGGCCTGAAAAGAGCCATAATGGTATTTTTTTACTATTTTGTTTGTAATTTCTCTTACGCATTGGTTTGGAACAGAACGGAACGATAATTTTTATTTTCTCTCTTTCTCAGCCTTTTCCAACCAATTTTGGCTTGAAATGAGCCATAGTGGAACTTTTAATTTATTGAATTTTTTTGCTATTTTTCTTGTAATTTTCTATTACGCGTCGGGCAGGAACGAAACGGAATGATAATTTTTATTTCCTCTCGTTCTCTGCCTTTACTAACCTCTTTCGACTTGAAATGATGCCATAATGGTATTTTTTAGTCTTCTAAATTTTTTTTTTATTTTTTGAAAATTTTGTATAACATGTCGGGTAGGAACGAAACGGAACGATAATTTTTGTTTTCTCTCTCTTAGTCTTTTCCAACCTATTTTGGCTTTATATGAAGCAATAAAGGTATTTTTTTAATTTTTTTGGAATTATCTATAAAGGGTCGGATGGGAAATGATCGGAACGATAATTTTTATTTTCTCTCTTCTTGGTCTCTTCACCTATTTTAGGTTGAAATGAAGCCATAATGGTACTTTTGAATTTTTTGAATTTTTTGGCTATTTTTTTTTTATTTTTCTGTAACGAGTTGGGTAGGAACAGAAAGAAACCTTAATTTTTACTCTCTTTCCCGACCTTTCCCTCCTAATTTGGCTTGAAATGAAGCCATAATTGTATTTTTTAATTTTTGAATTTTTTTGCTATTTTTTTAGAATTCACTATTACGGGTCGGATAGGAAGTGATCGGAACAATAATTTTTATTTTCTCTTTTTCTCGGCCTTTTCCAACCTATTTTGGCTTGAAATGAAGCCCTAGTGGTGCTTTTTAATTTTTTGAAATTTTTGCTATTTTGTGAAATTTGTCTTACGCGTCGAGTTGGAACGGAACGGAACGGAACAATAATTCATTTTCTCTCTTTCTCAGCCTTTTCCAACCAATTTTGGCTTGAAATGAAGCCATAGCGGTACTTTTTAATTTTTTGTATTTTTTTGCTATTTTTTTGAAATTTTGTCTTACGCGTTGGCTTGTAACGGAACGGTACGATAATTTTTATCTTCACTCTTTCTATGCTTTTTCCAACCTATTTTGGCCTGAAAAGAAGCCATAATGGTATTTTTTTATTTTTTTACTATTTTTTTGTAATTTTCTCTTACGCATTGGTTTGGAACGGAACGGAACGATAATTTTTATTTTCTCTCTTTCTCAGCCTTTTCCAACCAATTTTGGCTTGAAATGAGCCATAGTGGAACTTTTTAATTTATTGAATTTTTTTGCTATTTTTTTGTAATTTTCTATTACGCGTCGGGCAGGAACGAAACGGAATGATATTTTTATTTCTCTCTTTCTGCCTTTACTAACCTCTTCCGACTTGAAATGATGCCATAATGGTATTTTTTAGTCTTCTAAATTTTTTTTTTATTTTTTTGGAATTTTGTATAACATGTCGGGTAGGAACGAAACGGAACGATAATTTTTGTTTTCTCTCTTTCTTAGTCTTTTCCAACCTATTTTGGCTTTATATGAAGCAATAAAGGTATTTTTTTAATTTTTTTGGAATTTCTATAAAGGGTCGGAGGGAAATGATCGGAACGATAATTTTTATTTCTCTCTTCTTGGTCTCTTCACCTATTTTAGGTTGAAATGAAGCCATAATGGTACTTTTGAATTTTTTGAATTTTTTGGCTATTTTTTTTGGATTTTTCTGTAACGCGTTGGGTAGGAACAGAAAGAAACCTTAATTTTTACTTCACCCTTTCCTGCCTTTCCTCCTAATTTGGCTTGAAATGAAGCCATAATTGTTTTTTAATTTTGAATTTTTTTGCTATTTTTTTAGAATTCACTATTACGGGTCGGATAGGAAGTGATCGGAACAAT
>JAXUIC010000777.1:0-14305 GCA_035136125.1 Quercus rubra
TGTTTAAGGAAACTTGATATATGAGAAAAAATTTTCCATAACAAAATAAGAAAAAACATGCTTTGAGAAGAGCATTTCAATAGTAGGTTTAAACTGTCACTTATAGTAGCAAATGATACTTCAGTCAAATAGATTTCCAACAGTGGCATGAATCACTTCCAATTTTTTTTTGGATAAGTCACTTCTAAAATTAGTATCCTATGAGAAGAGTAACAATGAAACACATAAATACTTTATAAGAGTAAACAACATAAAAATGACACATAACTTCTTATAACAGAAATAATGTATACCTTGCCAACCTTTCTTCCCTTTGTGATATAAAATTTAAAGCCTCAGACCAGGTGAACTCCACGTGGAATCCTAGTCCAATATCCACAAATATGCGCTGTGTGTCTGGCCTGTAAATGCAGAAAACCAACACCACCCACAAAAGAAAAAAGGACCAAAAAATGAAAACAGAGCCTGCTGTCAGACATTAAACAGTAGAAAAACATAACTAGAAAACCAACTATCTCAATCAAAACAGCCACAGCCACTTCAGGGCAAAGCTCAGTTCAGAGTCACACAAAAAACATGTAAAGCTCATACAATAAGGGCAAACACAAAACCTTTCCCTCCCCTCCTTCCCCCTCTTTTCTTCCCAAAATATAAAATAAAATAAAACTAACTCTTTTATTTGCTGTAGGATCATGGACAACAAACAGAGACTGCCATTTAAAATTTTGTCTGCCTCCAAACATTTAACACACACACACACACACAGATATATATATATATATATATATATAAAATTCATTCAAAGGACCCAAGCTACATCTCAGTGATCCATCCCTGCAAGACATGTAAATGCTTTTTCCGTGTAATCCATGATAGTGATAATTAGCTCCAGAGAGAAACATGGAAACTAGTGGTTAACTAGGGCATCATGGTCAACAGGTGAACTCTATATAGAACCATATTAAACAGAAGCAGACAAATAATTTACACGGAGGATAAAATTGCATGCACCATACATGATCACATGTTTAAGCATGAAAGCACTGGCATTAAGCATCAGAAAAGAAGAGATTTTTAGAGACTTACACATCAGCTTGCATGTACACTTCAGAACCAAGATTGACCAATGTCCTAAGACTGGTTACACTATTTTTCTCTAGATTCTCTATGTTCTTTCGTAAATCTGAGCTATAAGCACATAGTGTCAAGTAAATGCAGATATAAACAAGCATCAATAAATGGGGTCCAATCAAAAAGGTAGAAATTTTGTTCCCAGATGAATTGGTCCCACACAAATACAAAGATTATGATTCTGAAGCAAACCCTAAGCTTGTCAAAAGGAAATAGGAAGCAATCTATGTTTCTCAAGAAATGTGATCAAAAGAGTCTATGGTCCTTGATCAAATGGTGTCTCCTTCCACCTTAAAGAATGGGTGGAGGATGAGATAATCCAAGTAGGCATAGGTCATGCAATACATGTCTCACACACACATTGAAGGAAAATGAAAGGATACAAAGTTTTTTGTTGTTCAAAGACCTTGTCCCTGCAAAATAAAAAACAAAAAAAGAAGTGAAATTACAAGTGTTATTGCTAAAAGTTCAGTGCTTCACCCCAGTTCTCATGTCACAGCGTACCTATTGACAAAATGCTACCCAACAATATGGATTAGGAATTTGAGACCATTATAAATCAAATAAGGCCAACTCAAGTGATAGAGTCAGAATGTCAAGTTTCAATTCAGGACTCAATTAAAAGCATATATAGTGCCCTGAAAAAAGATAGAATCTCCTATAAGAAAGTCATGTATTCTGAAATTTATAGTTTGTCCATTTAAACATGTCTAAACACCCAACCAAACAGCACTGTTTTACTGTAACTAGGGTGCAGGTGGCATTTCAACTGGAATAAGCAAAATACACGGCAAAACAAATCTCATACCGCTCAGCGATAGCGTGAACAAGATCTGGTTTCAAGCGTTTATCAACGAATTCCTCATATCTCTGTAGTTTCTCTGCCGGAACCTGTCCATTTCAATCCTGTCACATATTCAAGTCAACTTAGAGCTCCCCAAGAAGCCTCTAAACACCCCACACACACAAACTAGCATTTTAGTGTCTCTGACCAAAGTATGCAAATATTTCAAAGATTCATCATTCTTATTACATAATGTACATCAAAGCATTTCTTTTAACCGCCTTTATGAAAGCCCACTTGAAGCACATCTCATCAAACACAACCCAACACCAAACAGATGGACTTAATTTATGTTCACATACTTGGAAGTTAAAAATTAAAATTCTAGCTTATTGTAAGTACCCAAGTTCTAGAAACTTATAAATTGCAAATGGCATCCTTAATTCTTCAAAAATCCCAAAAAAAACAAGTGTATTACAAACACTTTTAGGAGCTAGCTTGTTTATCTGCAAATACTTTCAATTATTGAGTTTACTTACAAACTGCCTCTTGCAGTTTCCATTCCTATTCTTCTACTAAAGGGCCGGCCCTTCCTTAGGCAATTGCCTAAGGCCCCCAAGTGGAAGTACATTAGTTCTAAACAAAATCATTGACCAAATTTCAACCAGATAAACTACAAATCCGGTCTAAGAGATTAACCACAAAACAATCACAAATCAAAACCCTAAAAATTATTACCTTTGCTCTCTAGTCTCTGCTCTCCGCCTCTCTCTAGACAAAATCTCCACTGTTCAGTCTGTCCTCTGATTCTCTGCTCTCCGCCCCTCTCAAGTCTCAACTGCTCACCTCACCGTATCAGGAATCAGGTATAAAATTATAAATATTTGGGCCATTTTTTTTCCTTGAGAACCTTGAGAGTGGGTGTTTGAGAGTTTTGTGGGTGTTTTGTGAGAGTTTGATAGTGGGTGTTTGTGAGAGTTTGTCAGAACCTTCAGAAACTTGAGAAACCTTCAGAGTGGGTGCGTGAGAGTGGGTCTTTTTTTTCAGAAACCTTGAGAGTGGGTGTTTGTGAGAGTTTGATAGAAACAGTGAGATTTTGTGTTTGAAAGTTTTGTGCGTTAAAGTGCTGTTGGAACCAACGCAGTACTCGAGCTTCATGAGCTCAGGTACCAATTAGTTTTTAAAATTTCAGATGCCAACGTCAAGTGCCATGGTGGACAAAAAAAAGGGTACTCGAGCTCACCAAGCTCGAGTACCCAAAAGTGGTAGATGACTAATTATTTCGCAAACAGTTTTTTGGGCAAATATTTCTACAATTGATGCTAATGGGCCATTTGGCCCAATTTGAGCTCTATTTGTTTGGTCAGGCATAAAACCAACCGATATTCTCTTGTTCTTCTTTTATCATATATTGTATATCATGAACAACACATCCACCAATCCATTGAGCTTAAAATATAGCATATTAATCATAAATTCATAACATGATCCCAAACAAGTAATATTGGCCAATCAAAATGAAAGGGAAATTTTGAAGATGAAAAGGAATAACAATGGTTTGCTTTACAAATCAAACTAAACCCAATCATTTATTTAACATATCTGCTTCTTATTTTTGTTGGATTTATTTTCTTCTTCTCCTTCATTTCCACAACTAGTCTTAAAATTCTACCCTCACATTGGATAGGCCTCGATAATGGATGCAATAGTTGGAATTTTGATGATTTTGTAGCGAGGGAAACCTCCCTCCTCCAATAATTTCTTCCATTCTAGCTCAGTCCTTTCTTTTCCTCCAGAGGTGAGTGCCATCATCAACAAATCAATTACTATGTGGTCTCATCAAATAGATCGTTGTTGTCTTTTTCAAGAATAATATCAACAATAATAACTTTTCCAATCTTTTCTGATATTGCTTTTCGGCAATTTTTCAATATCTTGATGCAATGTTCGTCACTCCAAACATGTAGTACCCACTGCAACAAAATCATAGTATCATGAATTTTGTTATTTGAATATGAGAGAGAGAGAGAGAGAGAGAGAGAGTTACAGTTTGTGTAACTCTAAAAATTGTTACACTACCTAATAGCTAGAATGAAAATGTAAGCACATATGGTAGGCTATTATTTACCTTCATGAAGATTGCATCAGCTTTAGGAATGGACTCAAACATGTTACCTCCAACATGGGAGACCCCTTTGCGAATTGGTGCCGTGGCAACAACATGTGGCAAATCAAAGTTTGGTACCTTTGATGTGTGGATGTGCTTTCACAATCTCAGCTATCATTCCCCCTGTCCCACCTCCTACATCCACCAATGATCCCAAGCAATCAAACCCATTCTTGTATTCTTCTAGGACCGCCCCTATCACAGTCTTAGTCGAACATGCCATGGCATCATTGAAGATCTTGTTGAAATCAGGATTTTTTGATGCAAAATCCCACAACTCACAACCATGAGCCTTCTCGAAGGAGTACCACCTTCTTTGACACATTGGCTAAGGCAATGCCAAGGTGCCAATAGCCATGGATGGTTCTCCATTAATACCATTGGCACGAGGCTTAGTTCAGCATCGTGCAAAAGCCATTTTGATGCAGGGGTCAATCCATAGAGAGTATCCCCACGGACCGATGGATTATGTGCGGTTAAGATGTTTTTGCGGACTAGTGATCTCATGATACGTGCAAGGTATGGAATATCAAGAGAAGGGGAGTTGGTTATCCGGTTGCTATTTGGCACAAAGTGATCGGACCACCATGAGAGTGTATAATGTCAGCAATGCGAAGCTCCACAGCACATTTCAGTGCCATGGAGTCTGCAAAGCCAAACAAATGTTGCCAAATTTCTGCTTGGCCTTTTAGCAGTGCTTGAGCTTCTGTTGGTTCCATTCTCTCTCTCTCTCTCTCACACACACACACACACACACAAAATGAAGATTTTGAGTAAGTTAGTGAAGTGAAAGGCAACTCGCTCGGGTATTAATGAAAACAATGGTGTTTGCCGATTCCTTTCAACTTTAATATATGCTAACCACGTTTCTAAGGATGAAGACTTGCATGGCCACGTTGCTAAAGATGAAGACTTGCATGGCCACGTTGCTAAGGATGAAAGACAAGAAGATTTCCGTAGCCAACGTTGCTAAAGAGATATAGATGACGTTTCCTGATATCACTTCTTGTTTAGATTGGTTTGGTTTTAATTGTTTAGGATCGGTGGTTTACATTGGTATTGTTTAGATTGGGTTGTTTAGATTAGTTTGATTTCAAGTTCCAATAAGCTAAGCATTATCTTAGCAAGGGTTTCAAAGGATGATCTATGATAGCTATCTGATATATGTGCCAAGTATTTTAATTGATATCTAGCTATTTTGATATGTAATTTTTACTTCTCTTGCATTTGGGGTTTTCTTTGCATGCACACAATCAATATGCTGTGTGTAATTAGCATACTGTATGAGGATTACTTGAAAGCAGTAGATCTCCCATCAATATAGATTAGGTTAGTATTTATTTATTTATACTTGTTAACAATATAAAGTGAGAGAGAAAAATTGAATAGTCTGTATATTGATGTGTGTATAATAATGTACAATAAAGAGCCTTATATAGGCTAGGTATGTGTGCAGTACAAGTAAAAGGAGTAAACTACAAGTATAGTATATTGGGCTAAGCCCAATGGGGCTAAACTAGTCTAAGCTATACACTAACATCCCCCCTCAATACTACGATGGTGGCAATGAGGAAGCCAACGGGAGTTTAGATAAAGATCTCGAAGACGACCAGGCGGGTGAGTCTTGGTAAAGATATCAGCAGGCTGGTCAGCAGAGGAGATGAGAACAACTTGAGATTTCCTTTCTTGAGATGCTGGCGAGTGATGTGGCATTCGATCTCAATATGACTTGGTGCGTTCATGGAAGACCATCATTAGAGCACTGTTAGATAGCACTACGATTGTCACAATAAAGAGCAGTGACAGTAGGCTATGGAGCATCCATGTTAGCCAAGGAGCCAGCGAAGCAAAAACAAGCTTGCAAGTGGTGTCGGCAAGAGCACATACTCTGCCTCAGTACTGGAACGGGAAACCACATCCTGCTTCTTGCTGGCGCCACGAGACAAGAGAAGTACCTAACAAGAAACCAGAAACCTGTGATAAAGCATCAATCAGTCGGATCACCTGCCTAGTCAGCATCTGAATAAGCATGAAGTTCGAGAGAAGATTGAACAGGAGTAATGCAGACCATGATAAAGTGTGCATTTGACATATCGGAGAATTCGAAAGAACAGTAGCACAGCTGGACAGAATGAGGTGCACTAGAACTTACTAACCATACCACGGCATGTGAAATATACGGACGAGTAACAATGAGATAGATCAAACTGCCAACAACTGACGATAGCGAGTAGCATCAGATATAGGTTCACTATCCAAGGGTGTGAGCTTTGCATTGTATTCTAAAGGAGTGGAAACAGTTTTGTTGTCTGTGATACCGGCTTTGGAGAGAAGATCAGAAGCATATTTAGCCTGGGAAAGATAGATCCATCAGAGGATGAGGTAACCTCAAGCCCAAGAAAATAGCTCAGAGTGCCCAGATCTTTCATCTCAAAATGTTGACTAAGGAAGTGCTGAAGTGAGCGGATACTACAGAATCATCTCCCAGTAATAATCATATCATCAACATAAAGAAGAATAAGAGTGATACAGTAGAGGATCTTCATGAAAAAGAGAGCAGTGTCATGAGGATTCGAAGTGAAACCCTGCTGAGCAACAACCGAGCTAAACTTTTTTCAAACCAAGCTCGAGGAGCCTACTTAGGCCATAAAGAGCACAGCGAAGGCGACAAACTTGGCTACCCGAATGTGGATAACCAGGGGGTGATTGCATGTACACTTCTTCATGGAGGTCTCTATTAAGGAAAGCATTCTTCACATCCATTTGGATAAAGAGGCCAACGGTGAACAGCAGCCACAGCAATGAGACATCTGACAGATGTAAGGCGGAGCACAGGAGAAAATGTTTTCTCTTAGTCAATACCATACTCCTAAGTAAAGCCCTTGGCAACTAGGCGAGCCTTGTATCATTCAACAGATCCATCAGCCTTGGTCTTGATCTGTAAACCCACCTACAACCTACTACAGACTGACCAGGAGGCAAATCAACCATATTCCAAGTGTTATTCTTATGAAGGGCATCTAGTTCTTCGTTCATAGCTTGCTGCCAAAGAGGGTCAGGTATGGGCCTCACGATAGGTGTGAGGTTCATAGAGGGTGGCAAGAGCAAAAGAGCAGTGATAATCAGTAAGATAAGGGGGAGGAATGCTTACCCGAGTGGAACGATGAAGTTCAGGACAACAGGAGACTCAGGAGAGGGTGGTGCCACAGGATCCAAAACAGGCGGGTCATGTGCCGGAGACAGAACCAGAGATGAGTCGTCTGGAGAGGCAGCCGATGTTGAAGAATCCTCCACAAGTTTAGGATAGAGAGGGAGGAAAAAGATCAGTAAAAATGGGAGACTCTGAGGAAGGAGATGCAGGAAACTGCTGAAGACTCGTGAAAGAACGATGTTCCCAAAACTCAACATGATGGGAGACACGAAGGCGATGGAGAAATGGATCATAGCAGCGAACCCCTTTTGAGATACACCATAACCAAAGGAAACAACAGAGACGAGTACGAGGCTGGAGTTTTGTTCGTTCATGAGGAGGAAGAGAGACAAAGCAAGCACAACTAAAAACCCGAAAGGAGGAGTAGTCAGGAGTTTGACCATAAAGAAGCTCAAATGGTGATTTGTTGTGTGTAGTTGATGAAGGAATACGATTAATGGTGTACACAGCAGTGAGTGAGGCCTTACCCAAAAGCACTCAGGAAGAGAGGCAGAAATGAGAAAGGGGTTACGGACAACATCAAGAATGTGACGATGTTTTCGTTCTGCACGACCATTTTGTTGAGAGGTGTAAGGACAAGACCGCTAAGGAAAGAGTACCATGACTGTCTAAAAGGATAAGAAAGATTTAATCATTATATTCTTGAGCATTATCTGATCGAAAGACTTTGACGGGTGCGATTGAACTGTGTTTCAATCATTTATGAAATGTTTGGTAAATAGACACAAGTTCAGACCTATGGTGAAGCAGATAAATCCAAGTATATCGAGAAAAATCATCCACAAATATGACAAAATATTTAGATCCCCCCTCAGTAGGTAAACAGGTGCAGACCCCAAATATCAGAATGTATAAGATCAAAAGGGGCAGAAGAAAAGGAGTCACTTTTATTAAAGGGGCAATTTTGTTTGTTTGCCAAAATGACAGGAAGTACAATCAAATTTTTGAAACTGAACTGAACCTAAATGACCTTGAGAAGCTAACAACTGAAGACGAGATAAGGATGGATGACCAAGACGAGCATGCCATAGATCAGGTGAGGATGTTGGCAGTGGTAGCAGCTGCAGAAACAACTTGTGAAGGAATCTTCAAGTCATGAACCTCAAACATACGACCAACCTTACGGCCTGTCCCAAGCACTTGACCGTCTGGGGATCCTACACATCCACACCATGATTAGTAAATAGAAGATCTACGGTCTAATTCACAAAGTTGACCAACAGAAAGTAAATTAAGGGATAACTTTGGAATATGAAAAGTGTCATTAAGGGATAGACTAGGAGAAGAGATTGTTCTTTTATGACTAACAGACATAGGAGTTCCATCAGCAGTGTAAATGGTGATTGGATGTTCTAAGGGTGCCTTATCAGAAAAGTGGGATTCATCAGGAGTCATATGGTTACAACATGCAGTATCAAAGAACCAAGGTTGTTTACCTGAAGTGGACAGAAAGGGCAGTGGAAATACGGGATAAAACCTGTTGAACAACTGCCTCAATATCAGCCGTAGTAAGTGAGGAAGCCAAAGATGGACCTGTAGGAACCAATGGATCTGAAGGACATACAGCAGCTGCCCGAGGAAGAGAAGCCTTATTATGCTCTTGCACAAATTTTTGCAGTTTGCGACAAACAGAAATGTCATGGCCTTTGATACGGCAAAACTCGCAGCAAGTAACTTTGGAAGACTGAGAGTTAGGACGCCCAGAGTTTATTCGTGGAGGAGCAGTGAATGCAGCAATGGGAGGCTGTGGAAAGGGTGTAGCCAATACATGATCAAATGATGACATGTGATAAGTAGGCCGACGGTTCTCCTCAGAAATGAGCTCCTTGACTGCAACATCAAGAGAAGGAGTAGGAGACCGGCTAAGTAGAGAAGCCCTAGTAGGCTTAAAATCCTCACGTAAACCCATCATGAAGTGCATAAATTTACGGCGATCCCGATATTTGACAAAGAGCTCAATGTCCTTTAGAACACACCAATGGAGGATCTGCAGCAGAGAGTTGTTCCCACATAGTAAAAGCCTGAGAATAGAAATCAGAAATAGACTGACCTGTCTCTTGACGCATTTGATAAAGCTTTGATTCAATGTGGAACTCCAAGCTTAAATCATTAGTGCAATTATAGCGATCAGCCAAAAATTTCCAAGCAGCCTCAGCAGTTTCAAGACGAGAAAGAAGATTATGAATGGAGGGAATAGAGGTATTGATAAACCAAGACAAGATCTTACTCTGAATACTCTCCCATTCCTCTAGGCGTTCTTCATAATCATCTGTTGTAACAGCAGTCTTTGAAGACTCTTCAGCAGTTGTGGCTTTCGACTTAGGGTTTGGTACTGGCTTAGGAATTGAACCAGTCACATATCTCCACAGTTTACGACCCTTGAGAAAGACAGTCATATTCTGAGACCATGCATGATAACTAGTAGGACCAACCAACATAATAGTGATAGGGCGTATGATATCTCGTTCATTTTGTTGAGCCATAATGAAGAAAATGACCAAAAAATGGAATTTAGAGACCTCAAATGCAGAAACGGGGCTCAAAATCGGAATCTACGCGAAAAACTGAGCAAAAACAGGTCCTGTTGAAAATTTTTGACTATGGTCAAAGTTAATGGTCAACGGTCAAAGTTAACGGTCAACGGATGACGTGGCAGTGTGACGTCACCTAGGGCTTACGTGACAGGACGCGAAGCACAGCAGGCGCGTGAAACGCGTGGAGCGTATGGGGCGAGCATGGGACTGGCGCGTGGCAGATACTGGCAGCGGCGTGGAGCGCAGTGCTCGTGAGGTAGGAACTTTAGCCGGCGCGTGTGATGCAGTTTCTGGCCGTTCTTGGTTGGGTTTTGCTCGGGATTGGCCGTTTTGTCTTCCTATGCCTTTTCTTTGGCTGTTGAATGAGCAGAACGTTGATATCCGAGAGTTGCAAGTACTATGGGCGTGACAGCGGTGGCTCGCTTCTGACAGTGACTACTGGATGAAGGCGAGGGCAGCGGAAGAACGCCGGAGATGTCCACAGGAACCAGAGAGTCAGAGGAATGGCTCTGATACCATGTTAACAATATAAAGTGAGAGAGAAAGATTGAATAGTCTGTATATTGATGTGTGTATAATAATGTACAATAGAGAGTCTTATATAGGCTAGGTATGTGTGCAGTACAAGCAAAATGAGTAAACTACAAGTATAGTATATTGCGTTAAGCCCAATGGGCTAAACTAGTCTAAGCTATACACTAACAACACTTAAGCTTACTTATGGAAATTCTCAAACTTAATATCAATATTCAGCTCTTTGTAATACAATCCAAATTTAAACAAATCTGATTCCAAAATCACAGCTACAAGTTACCATGAAATTAGTTAAGTTGGAGTACTGCCACACAACTGAAGTTGGAGTACTGCCATACAACTGAAGGTTAGACAATGAAGAAACATGCTAGATTTACAAGTTGGAACTAATGAGTAACTATTGTGTAGTTTAATTTATAAAGTGTGGGAAATTCTCCTTTTCCCTTTGGAAATTTTGATTCTTTTTTAAAGTTAGTCCTTTCTTAAGTTATTCTTTAACTTTTACATCTGTCAAAATTTCCAGGTTGTGATGGGGCTCTCCGTTGCTTCCACTGCTTTATATAATGATCAATTTGGCTTTCAACATATCCGTGCTCAATGTAGTAAAAAAAAATTTCAGCAGTTGTTTCTTCTCTTACTGTAATGTTGTCAGGTACTCTCTCTCTCTCTCTCTCTCATTGTATGTTGTATTGCTGTGTACATCTACATGCACACGTGCACAATCATATATGGACGTCTGACCAAATCTATAGTTTTCTACAATCTTTTTGCTAATGGGTGCTTTGTTATATTTGCAGTGCCAATTTCAATTTATATTCTATCCCTTCAATTGCCATATCTTCCAGATGCCACTAGCTTGAGCCCCTTTTTCCTCTTAGGCAGTTTGATTCTTGTATCAGGTCTTGTAATTTACAGCATACCCCAACCTGCCAAGCATTACTCCAGAGATGGTTAACTTATATGATTATTCGAAGTAGCTCAAATTTATTTATGTATTCTTTTCTAATTCAACTGTACATATTGGCAACGCCATTCTTTGTTTGGATGTTTTCTTCAGCACTTCTCTTCCATCTCAACAGGACTATAACTATTTACATTGTTAATCATGCTTCCATGAATTTTCCATCCTCAGAACCTATTTTTCTAGGTTGGCTAATGAAAATTTGAGGTCCCAAGTACTTGTTCTTTCTAACAAAGTGCTAGCACATTGGATGTATGGCTCCTTTAGGTGAGATTATAACATACTTGTATGGCTTTAGAAGCTATAAATCACTGGCACCACAATTTGGTTTCTTAATAGTTATTATGGCTAGAGGATGCATTTGGATATCCCACTGTTGTTTGGCTCTGCAATATATGCATTTCTTATTATTTTACCTGCAAAAAATTGCACTAATAAGGTTTATTGGCACAACCACCATACGTCTTTAGCTTCAGCAAGTAGTTAAGGCATGATGCGGTTGAAAAAGGTTAATGACTTCACCCTTAAATGGCTTTCGAACGAGGATGAGGGTTGTTTCTCGGTTCCTCAATTCATGTCCCAAACAACCCCAAAGAAAAAACCTTTGGATTTGGCTTGCCTCCTGAACCACTGGATGTGACCCGGACATGAAACATATCCTAAAATGGCTGAGTGTCAGTTCAATATCTCTCCTCCATTGCATGTCTTCAAAGAAAAAAATAAATAAAGAATAAGTGATCTTTTGGTTCACTTTTTAATGTTTCTTTAATAAAATAAAATTGTATGGCTAGGCAATTTTTGGTAACTCTATGCATCTGTAGAGTAAATTGTGGTTAAAATATAACTTTGGCTAGGTTTGACCATATTGCAATGTAATTGTAATGTCAGATTAAAGTCATTAAACAAGTGAACGAACATTTAACTTGATATCACATTGACGTTTAGAGCCACTAAACTCAACACAACAAACATTAAGGTCCATGCCATTTCAACATACCCCAGCCTGCCAAGCAGACTCTGAAGATGAATTAAGTTATATGATTATTTGAAGCCGCTCTTTTTTTTTTTAATCCAACAGTACATATTGCAATGCCATTGTTTGTTTGAACCGTTTCCACAATATACCCATAACTGAGGACTAGTTATTTCATTGTAAAACTCAGAAACCACTTTCTTTGTCGGCTGATGAAATCTGAGTTTTCAACGAAGTGATATCACATTTAAAAACTAGCTAGTTAAGGTGAGATTGTAATATACTTGTACAGTGTTGGATTTACCATAATTCACTGGCACCACGGTGTATATCAATGGTGTAATTCGGTTTTTTTTCACTTAATATGACTAATATTTTTTACGGCCTTTTTAGAGGTTGGAGAAAGAACGTAAAACTTATTAATATTTTTCCTTTAATTTAAAAAAAAAAAATTTTATTTATCAAAATATAGGGATTCTTTAACATTTTGGGTGGGGCTTTTTTTTTTCCCTTATAACGAACGGTCTTGGATCCCTTTTATAAAGGGCATTCAGCCTAAACGTAAGTGACCTAGGCTTAAGAATTTTTATTTTATGTGACCACACCCATGTGGGAGGGGTTATACATAAGTACCCTCTGGACCTACCAACTTGAGTTGTAGTTGTACTAGAGTACAACTATGGCATATTAACTACTGCACTCTCTTAGCATAATGGTTACTTCATAAGAATAAGTTCTTGTGAAGTAGATGGTAAAGGTTGGAGTTTAAGTTTCCAAAAAAAAGATTCACACACATATACACTTAGATTAGGTAGGTTTTTTATCTTTTATCAAAAAAAAAAAAAAAAAACTACGACAATATCTTTAAAAAGCGCAGATGAATATCTATATTATATATAAGAGGATTCCCCTTTTTCGACTGAACTTTTATGTAGTTCAAAAATACCCTCATTAATAAAGGGTAACTTCATTTAGAAATAGGGTCATAAATATCAAATAATAAATTTCATTTTGAATTCAAAAAGAGAACTTTTAAAATTTAGGATATTTTTCCCTTAACGTTCAAAAAATAAATTACAAATATTGCTTATCTCCAAAATTTATCATTTTTATTTGTTTGAAAAATAAAAATATATATATTTATAAATCATAATAGATGCAAATTATTAACCTTTACCCAAAAAAAATAAAAGAGCATTTAAGCACGCACGTGAACGTGTGCTCAGAGACTAGTGAATATATATGACATTATGACTCTCTTTAATCTTCAATTTTTCATCACTGTATCTATTCTGAAATTCAAAAGAATCCTCGTATCATGTTATCAAGGGAATGGTTTTGACTTTTGTGATAGATTTACTGATACAACACATATAAAAACTATTCTCACATTTTAATTGTCAAACCTCAAAAGCTTTAAAGATGTTTAAGGATAAAACTAAAATTGAAGATTATAGGATAAAGTTCTACTAGTCATATATTGTTCATGCATATATAAACCCAAAACTTTAAGGCACTATTTATTATAGTATGTCAAACACTCATAACGTATTAACGTTTTAATTGTTTTAAAAATCGGATTGGATCGGTTGGTTCACCGATTCAACTGGGAACTAGACCTAGAACCAGTATGGGAAAAATCAGACTCTTTCACGGTTTTTTGACTGTTCTGATTTTTAAAACTTAAGTTTGAACTCACTTCCATAAAAGTGCTTAAACTTTTTCTAACAGCAATTGTCAAACGTTGATAGTTTCGTTCAGGAGCTTTATCCTTAAAGCTAAAGCTGAAATTCGGTGTTTGTTATTTTAATTTTTCTAAAAAATCTATATAATTCATTATTTATGTTTTATACAATTTGACACACGATTCACTGTAATTTGCCAAATGCCCAAAACACTAAAGAGCTTTTTAGTAAAACCTATCTATATATCACAAAGTTCTACAGTTCAAATTTTACTCTCTACAACAACGTTAAACAAACACCTGGTACAGCTTTTGTAATATAGATC